>NQII01001194.1:348493-416309 GCA_002778355.1 Clitarchus hookeri | reverse complement strand
GGTTCTGCCCACGCCACTGGTTTGGCTGTGGATAATCGCCGAGGGCGGCATCAGACAAGTGAGTGTTGTCGGCAGGGCAGGTGCGTATCAGCCCTGCAGCAGCAAACCGATTGGTTCGAGATGGCGTGTCGCTGGCGGATGCACCCCCCGCTCGGGAGGGGGGAGGGGCGACAATGGCTGGTAATTAAGCTGGCCGGGAGGGTGGCAGGGCGCATTGTGAAGAGCCCCACACGCGGGGTGACACTTAGCGCGCACATATGCTCACTTGTCGGCGGCCGCCGTGCAAACCGATCGATAACCATTTCCCGCTCGCGATGTCCCACTCGGCGGTGCAAGCTGTCGCAGACCCTGCACCTCGACATGGGGCCGCGGTGTTATAGTGGAAAGCGTGTAAGGCATAACCTGAAATACATGCTATTTAGAAGGAGATATTGGTTAAATACAGTTTAAAAGCAGTAACATGTCTTATTACTTCTTTAAGGAATACAACACTTTGTAGTGAACTGAAGTGGTGGTAAATATGCCATATTACTTCCGTACCTGAGCAGAGTTAGAATGGCGCCATCCATATCACACGTCAAACAACTTGTCTAAGACACAAACGTGGCAGTTGGTATCGGGGATTCCTTCTGGAATGGAACATGGCGATTCCCAATCGATGTAACCAAGGGTAATCGACTTTGCACCGATTACAGCGCCATCTACAACGAATCGCAAAAACTGTTTCCAAGAAACCTTTCAAACGTATTGACGTGGAATTGGAATCTGCAATAAAACATAGGGGTTCTAATGTTATGTTTAAACGTTGCCCCCCCCCTTCCCCGACCACAGATGGGGCGACGGTGGGCTAACTTTAGAGGGCTTGAATTTCCCCCTCGATAATATTGAGGGTTTACTTGGACACTTTTTTGTCGTACGATGCATCTATTTCGCATTATTCCGTAGCCTCAGGTTAAATGAATCTGGTGTGTGTGTGTGTGTGTGTGTGTGTGTGTGTGTGACTATGATGCAGGTAGGAGCGAAAATTCCGTACATCCGAGTTAGCAGTGACTGAACCCTATTAATTTATGGTTCCAGGTGTTGCAAATTGGCTAAAACATTTTTTTTACTGATGCTGTACTGTACGTAATCTGATACGGCACTTCTTTCGTTATCACAGTCAATAAGCTGTGAGTTTTGTGTTCGGCTGTAGTAATATGAACCATTAATATCGTAGAACATAAAAAGCGGTTCACGAATAGATTATCACAGGAAAGGTCATTAGTTGTTAAGCCCTGATATTTACAAAATCGACTAAAAATAACTTTTCTGTGCGTTATGCACACGATATAGTGTGCACAGGGTGTAAAGGGGTTAATTAAGATTCGTGAACGGAGGAGTTCAAATATGACGAATTAAATCCATTCAAAAGTCTAAAATTATTTTCTGCGTTTTCACTAAACTACATCATTTTTCGTTGTGATATGAAATAATAGTCTGAAAAAAAGTACGACAATGGAAGAAAATGACTTTTAAAAAACAAATAAAATAAATAGGAATATTATTAAAATTTTATATATAGGCATATACATCTTAAAATGGAACATAATGAATGCGTTGTATGCAGTTCATATTGTTCATGTTATAAGAAATCATGTAAAAATCGTTACGCAGTTTGGCCGCATTCCAATTTTAACTTTTGAGAAAAAATTACTAGATTTGCAATGAACAGAAATTAAACATTTACCACAGGTACACCAAGTGTCAGATTTCAAACAAATTGCAACGTCCATCTGTGACTTCAATAATCATTATAGTTGAAACCAAACTTTGTTTTGAAATTTTTTATAAATCAGTACGATAAGATGAAGTTCTTATTCTCGTATTTACGCTAAAACAAGATTAATGCTGTTTAATGATTTCGTATTTTAATCAAGTTGATATCGATATCGTATCAAGAAACCATAAAATCTCCGCAAAATAGAGAAAGAGTATCTTTGCTTTTGAACAGCCGTAAGAGGATAGTGGTCACTAATAACTAGTTTATCATAGTGTTATTTAAGATTTTCTTTATTTTAAAAATACGCCTTTAATTAAGCCTAATTAATGTTTCACTAAACTTAAGAAAATGAAAATCAAATTAATTTTTTTACTCTTTACTGCATAATAATAGACAGAGAAATATAAGGGCTGATGTAAAATTTAATGATTTTACCATGAATTTGATATCAGTAATTCCCTCTTACACTTCAAAAATTCAAACAAATTTATAGTTTAGTTTTTGTACATGTGTGTTTTGTTAATATATACACTAGTTGGTAAGTAATTTGCATTTCAGAATCGTACAAAGTCAACAAAAGGTTCGGGGAAAGAAAAGTACGGCGAATTTGTCCTACTGAAATTAAGTGTGGTAATTCAGACAAATAATTGTCTTTCTGCCCAATGCTACGGGATGTTATTGATGAAATCGCGAAAATGGAAAAGGGTCAGTGAGTGTGTAAGAACAGAGTTTGAAACCACCCCCACCGCCTCCTTATTCCCGGCCCTGGTTGCAGCGAATCCTACAACTATGGCGAATTCAGTTTCCCATATCAAACGTTCGCGAGCGGGGAAGTACGAAACGAGCTCTAGTCAAGCCTTGCGATTCCAGAGCCAGGCACCTTTCACGTACTAGTTCAAGCGAATATTAAGCTGAATACTGGTGCATTTAAGCCGACGAGGATATAACACAAATTATAATAATTATCCAACGAGTCACTTAAAATACAATAGCTTAAAAAAAACGAAGGAACACATGTTATGCTAACAATTTTTAGTCTGAAGCACTGTTGAGACAAAAGTGTATTAACTAAGTCAAATTTTTATGCGACAAACACAGGACAGGGCAACATTTTGTAGTCTAAATACCAGCAGGCGGATTGTACTATGTAGTTCACTCATATTCAAATTTTAACTTATGAGATAAAATGTTAAGCCCAAATACCCAGAAGTGAACAAAGAGTCGAATTTCAAAGAAACTACAATTTGACACGCTTGTAACTTAAAAAAAATACTCTTAAACTGAAATCAAACTTTGCGTTAAAATAATTTTGTCAGATATTAATGATTTATACTAAAATGCACTATGGACATTATTTTTCGAATGAATTGGTATTTTCATTAAGTTACCATTCATATAATGTCATGAAATCATAAAATATCCACAAAATCTAAAACAAGCTTAGGCTCTTCAACGATTTTAAACGCTGTAACACACGCACCAGCCATATGACATCCGTCCGAAGGAAAAATTACCCGGCCCGTCTGTTACGGAACAGCGATCCCCAAATTTGGCGACTGTAATAGTCCACTGAGCCAACCGTGGCTACATTAACAGATAATAAACAATCAGAACAAAAAAGTTTTTTTTTTCTGTAACATACTCATGATCATTTGAATTATTAGAGATACCTGCCTACTAGCATGTATTATCCCTTTCGCCTGATGACGGCAGTGATGCGGCGTGGCATTGACTTCACAAGTCACCGGAAGTGGTTGGGAACCATCTTGATCGATGACCGCTGCACAGCCTCCCAAAATGCACAGAAATCGTTCGGGTCAGGATCCACTGCACGCACATTCTTCTCGACATCATCCCATATATGTACCCTAGGGTTGAGGTTGGGTGACCTCGGGGGCCAGAAAATTAACCTCAAGTCCGTGAAGTGCTCATCCAATAACTCAGCCACAATTCGGGAGCGGTGGGCCAGTAAAATTGTCCCGCTCAAGGTGCAGATCCCCTGCAGGCTGCTATGGGCGCAGAAATGAGCGCGTATGATCTGTCGGCATGTCCCTATATTGTTCGCCGGCGAGGGACGATGACACGTGTACCAGGGGGCCCATTGTACACCTCTTAAATCCCTATACTAGAATACCACCACCACATGCCTAGACTGTACCCTGCTGACACGAGGGTGCTTGGCGACGCATTCGTACCCTGCCATCGGCGTGTTCCGACATGTACATGCACCGAGGATCCAATGAAGGTGTTTCCGCACTCACGTTAATCGTCGAGCCTTGCGAAGTCCGGTGAGCATTTACCCTAGTTGGGGTGGTGGCTTCTGTACCCTATAGCGAGGATATGTTTCTGGATGGTATGTCTGCTTACAGGTCGCTGTGGTCAAGCAGTGAATTGGGGAATGCTCTGTTCTATTTTGGCCTGTCTCTCCACTGTTACCAACCGAGCTATCCGATGGTACAGCTATTGTATCCAGAACAGCCATTTACATACGAAAAAGCAGTTGTGCATGTGGAGCCCCTCTAGTGTGGGCAAAACCACTTATTGTAAAATAATACTGCATGATGCAAGAATTTTTTACCATGGCATCATACATTGTACGCAACGGCATTTGTCCCTGGCGGATGTTATTTTAACCCGACTTCATGAACTCACGGTACACTTTTGACACAGTGTGGCCCATGGAAATTCACAGTATCTGCACGATTTCGGAGATAGAGTGCCCCATACGTCCGGCCCAAACGATCTGTCCTCGATCTAATGCGTTAAGATCTTGTTTCTTCTCTATTCTGTGGCCGATTATTACTCAGATGGTCAGTATGCGTGATAGTCACTATTCGAAGAGGCGACTACAGCACCATTTCGCCAACTCGGCAGATGTGTCTAGCTTAACTGCTCATTAGTGTGTACTCAAATGAATGGCCAGATAACTTTTGGTCCAAAGTTACTTGAGCACTCCTGGGGGCCGAACATAGGTTATCCCGGTCCATTGTGTATCTTTCCGCCACGTGCAACCCTTAACTTTGCTATAGTCATAATACCTAACAGCCGTAATACCATAACAGACTAAATTTGAGGTAGACAAAAATTGTTATCGTCTGCCCACGTCCCCAAAATGTACTCATCCATCGGCAATACAACTGCCAAAGTCACATAGTCAACAGTGATGAACGTGGTCGTTTGCGTTTCTATTTACACCGTACGGTAGGGCCTAGTTACAATTTTTGTATGAATAAAATACTTTGACTTACTTAAATATGTTCTAATCGAAATAAAAATAGGTAAGAGGAAGTGTACAAACATCTCAAAGTACTTACATTAACAGCGTTTTAACCTCATATCGTAAAACCTTGTTTTTGGTAGAACTGCTGGCAAAACGTAGTCCAATGTTGAAACACGGAGAGTGGCTTACTTTGCAGTTGGTGTGCGCACTCTACCCACAAACACACTATGAACTACGTCAAGTGGTAATGTCAAACTGTTATAAACATAAGTTTATTGTAGCTGAATTAATATTGTGACAAATACGAGTTCGTAGTTAAGTCGTTGTGTCTGTCTCTGTACTGATGTGTAAGGTCAATAGTTAGTTGAGTATAGGATAGGGGTACTTTCGGAATTTTCTTTTTTAAAAACTTAAACAAACTAGAAAAGCCAAGAATCCAATATAGTGGGGAATGATTTCTCTGTAGGGTTCCGTCTGCCTCGTTGCAGCTATTTTGCGCGTTCGAGGCCTCGAAACGCGCCAGCTGCAAGGCCGATTCTTGCTCACTCGTCACTTGCCTCATTACCTCTATGCGCGAGGCTCTCAACTGCCGTGCAGTCTTTCCGTCGGCGACTCGCCTCAACCTCACTAAGAGGTCACCCTACATTGTTATGGCACGTAATAAAGATAAAAGTATGATGTGTGTCTAAATACAACTCGGAAGTCTCTATAGGAGTATAGAAAACTTAGCAGCTAAAACGGATTTTAAAAACACCCGTATTAACCTTTTTCACGCCCAATACATTAGTTCTTGGAGTTGGAAAGAGAAGTAAAACATGTATTTGGGCACTAAACGTTTTAAAATTTATTTTACTGTTTAGACACCCAATAAAATATTTAACCGTTTTTTACTCAAGTATTTTTTTTTTCACCAAACTTCTACAACGCGCTTCATGTGCCAGCCAGGTAGAGCCATTAACAATCCTATGTTTGTTGGGTAGGTCGAATATTATCGTACGCAGGACGCCCTTTCTAACTGACTCCACCTAATATATTCCTCTGAATATCACTTGGAACTAATTTATATTCTATTGAAAGAGAAACGGGTTTTTGTGCAGTTACCGACTTGATTCTGGCCTTTCGCTGTTAAAAATTCACTAATCAAAATTCCAGAAATTGAGCAAAACTTGGACTACTTTCAATTGAAAATTACAGCATTCAATCTATTGAATTTTTTCTAGGTTTTAGTTTCATACCGTCCCTAAAATTTTTAAAATTAAATCCAATATCCTTAGCTTAATATATGGCTGCTCACGGTTAATTCAACACTTGAAAACTACCTTTAAACAATGTCACTGTTTTTACCTGCATACATTTTAAAGTGCACACTGATTGGTTTCTGGCCGGTAAAATTGGTAACAACGGATGGAAAATAGTTCCTTTTCTTAACGTCGAAGTAAAAGTGTTATGCAAATATTTGTGAATACTGCAGTGATTTCTTTTGATTCCTTTATTTTCAATAAAATTGGCTAATTTGTAAAATGTTATATTTTCTAACAGTTTCACAGTTTCGCTTGACTGATACATGAATTAAGTAATGAGGCCCGTAGCAATGTTACTTTTTACGTACAGTGGATGTATATGTAATGTGCATACAAGTAGATCTTAAGCAGAGCTTTCAAAATTGCTCAGTTTACCGTCAACAGCCTACAAGAGGCACGTATCTAAGGGAGAGAACCAGGGCGTCTGGACACCTTTCAATGGCAAAAACACTTTTGAGTAGAATGTGAGAAAACGTAACAATCACAAATAAAACTTGTGAGATGTAGAAATTTAAGATTGCAACTTTGTATTGCTCATGATTTTTGTAGTTGAGATGGTCAGCCTATACAGCACATCCCAATACACCTTTTTACTTTCGTCTAGTGACTATCGCTATTATTGTACTTTATGATTTTAAAACCTATTTTTTTAAACGCAAGGCTTCTTGCATTGTTTATGTGTAAACTTCTGTCTCTCAGCAATCGCCACGGTGGCAGTACACCAACAATTACATCGTATGAATCAAAGCTGACACCCATGAGGGTAGTTAGTATTTCAGTCAATCAAGGGCAATAATTAATTTTTAAAGTTTATTTAATATATATATTTACTATTTTATTAATTTACTTTTATTCCACACAGGAAACACACTTGCTGGAATTCATTTGTGTAGAGCAGAGTATGTTTTCGATTTATAATTTCCGTAGTTTGACTGTTTCTTCCTTGGTTCAGAGAAATAAGTTTCCCAACCACCACCCCCCCCCCCNAATTTTTTTTCCAATCTACTTCGTTTCCACAACGACTACGCCCATACTGACCTTCCGAAAACAAATATTTCTGGATACGTGCCTCCTTAAATTAAATAGAGACAGGAATTTTCAAAGTCCTGTGTTTCGTACATGTATCAGGTCAGTTATTGCAGTGTATCGCCATAAGTTTTATTGCAATGAATTAAAAAAAGCTCCAAGGGAATAAACTTTTAACTTAATCGCTGCACAAGAGCGTTACGTTATCTCTCCCTGCGGTACGGATCCTGCATGCAGGCAATGCACTAGTAGACTTTATCCCGAGTTTGTTGTGAAGGCACCGGTTTTAAAAATACGTGTTGTCGATACTCAAACAGAAAGTAAATAACGTTAGCGAGATTGTCGGCGCGATGTGTGTGCTTTATCAGTGCAACTCGATGGCATAAGCACATCACATCAGAAACCTGAGGCCCCCAAATATCGATTGACGGGGAGTGTTTGCCGACGGGGCGTGGTCGGCCACAGGAGGACGCGGGAGTAAGCAATGTTTGACGGGAGAGCGCGCGTCCTATCTGCGGCAGGAATTACATCGATCTGCGCCTTCCAGCCTTCCCAAGCTGCTCTCCATGGTCGGCCCACTCTCACTTAAGTGGCTTTGAAGTCAATTAATAAAAAATTGATTTTTCGAAACTGCCCCGAATAGCATAATCGTCTCGAGCCAAGCTTGAATCGAACCTGTCACGACAAGCCTGTAAGCTTGAATCAAGCTTGCTATACAAGTCAACAAGTTTGAATCAAGCTTGAGTCAAGGTAACTAGTCTCCACAGACAAGCTTTTAGCAATTTTGCGTTGTGAACTTACAAACTTAATTCAAAACCATCTACAAGTATGCGACTGCAAGTATGTACAAGTCATAGGAAAATTTTCTTGGATCAAGGTTGAATCATACATGATACAACCAGCTTGCTCGGCAAGGTAAATTCAAGTAAAATTGCAAGTGATGTTGGCGACGAATTAGGAAAAAAGTAGCTGCTCGGCTCAATAAAAGCGCAATGGTTTAACTGGTAGTCAACGAAATGTTTTTTTTTATATTGTTACGCGCGGCTGCTTCGCCTCCGCTCTCCTCCCCCACCCTGCCCCCTTCCAGGATGACGTCATCGGTACCCCGATGGGAGGACAGGAAACCACCACACAGGCCGTGATTGACGCCAATGGGACTGACGTCACTCTTGACCGCTGGAAGAGTCGACAGCGTGCGAAACTTCTGCTCATCGCCTCCTTCGGCGTGGCTCGAGGTGCGGAGAACTTTCTGGACCAGGCCATCTGGGGTATATAAGCCACGGCGTGCCTCTGTGTCGGCAGTATGGGCTGGTGTCAGTGCCGTGTGTGGGGGACGATGGGAGACGGCGCAGATACCAGAGAGCAGAGACTGGGAAATGGCAAGGTTCGACTCTCTGCTGTGGGACTTGCTTCATGAATGTCGGACATTCGAAATGATGTAAATGCATGGCAGTTGACATTTTGATCATATACTTGTAGTTAGTGATTGAAGATAACTGATCGCAGTTAGTATAAAGGCAGTGATTAGGACTTAAATTACAACTGTGTTCAACACAACATTTGCGTTCACTGATAAAAAATAGTAAGTGTTAATAGTAGCGATAGGGAAATGTATTGTGTAAACAAAATTGCAACATTTGTTCTTATTACATTGTAAATAAATTGAGAATTTGAATATTTAATTTTGTTTTATTAAAACCTCCATCCCTCGTTAACCTGGATACGCCCTATCCATTTTATAACAATACTCATTAGAGCAAAACTTGACGGTAAAATACCATATTTATATTTACAGCATTTCTCCAGTGTCAGCGCAGGGGAAGTAGCAGTTAGGGCCCATGTTGCGAAGGAATCCACAGATGGTTGAAAGAAGCACAGCGATGCTTGCAGAAGTGCTAATTTAACGGATCACCCACTACAGGCCTACTTAGTATCACGTTGCACCGTTACGCAAAAAAATGCTGTTGCGGCGTGGCTCCTGGACACCGAAACATTTCCATGTCGGATTTGGTGCCCGTAACAGTCGTGACAACTTCTGTAGCCAAGTTCGCTGAGATACTACCCCAGTCTCAAGGTCACGGGTTCGATCTCCGTTCAGCCAAGCCTCTCAGACGCATGTGAATTTTGTTCGTGATAAAGGAAAGCCGTTCTGCTCATAGGTTATTGACAAGTTTTGTATTGCCACATTCTGTCATTTATGGCCTTAAATGGTTACAGGCAGGCCAATATTTTAACATTTTCTTACGTGCATTTTGAAATTTGAATGGATATAACGTACAGAAGTTCTTCAGTCGGGCTCCAATCCCAGAAACATTGATGCCAATAGGAAGAATTCCGACGACTTCCTTCTATCTGGATATAAACATAATCACCGAAAAAAGCTTTTTTAGGTTAACAAAATTGTTGTTATTTAAATGCTGTCAAAGAAATTAAATTTTAATTTCTACTAAATATACTTTTGGCTGAATAAAATATGAAAATAAAAGATTAATTTATTGAATAGTTTCGTTGCTGTAATAAAGTCCGTGTTCATCAAAATAATTTGGTCGGAACAATTATTTTCGTTCGGTTGGCCCTTCTTAAAAGAAGTTTTGTTGTGTCAAACACTTTCTAGCGGAATATCGCCAATGTGATATAATTGTCAATGCGCGTCATCCTTTCTTACTTCTTCAATTCCTTCGACGCGGCTATTCACGTGTAGATAATGAAATGTAAATAAACGTCATCTTTAGGGGAAAAGTATTTTAATTTAATCTTTTTCAAAATCAAGTCTGAGATTTAAGAACAACTGCTGGGACCATCTTCACATGATGTTCTGTGAAATAGCATCAGCACCACTATTTTGAAAGTGTACTCTAAACAATTATTGGAATGAGTGGCTGCTAGCTTATTTACAATGGATGTTAACTTACCCAAAAAGCTTAAACTGTTCCGCAACGGAGATGTGTAAAATTACTTTTCCAATCAGTGAAATAAATTTACTAATTAAAACAATATAATGTAGATTAATAGTACACTAAGTCTTTCCATAATAATGAGTTTTATAAACATTAGTTTCAATAAAAAAATAAAATAGTTTTAACTTCGAAACATGTAAAATAATTACTGCTTCATTAGTGGATACTGGAGAGGGAAGTTAAGAAGAACAACTCTGCGATGGAACTTAGATCACACGCACTTATCGTTGAACATTTGGTTATAAGTAGACCCACAATCTCTTTACCCTGATCTCTAAAGAATACTGGTTTACACCCGTGCTCTTATGTCATCCATAGTACACACCAGGCACTTAATGTGCTAAGCCACCGTCGATTCCTCATATCGTCATTCGAGGTGTGTGTGGCTGCTCATAACTCATCGGTTGTTTGCAGTCAAAGACCAGATCGCAACCAGGCGGTTCGTATTTGTAAATGAGGCTGCACAGGATTAACATTATCACTCCCAAATGACTAAATGACGTTCCCAGCCTACCCGACGCTATAAATAGTCTACGGAAGGTCACGAGGCGCCGCAAAATTTGTAGTTCATAAAAGTCTCTTTCCACTGTGTTTACAGATAAATTCGCTTCCCTACTGGTATGTGATGTATACGACCATTATGTTAATCTATAGTACCAGAAACGTATGAGACGTTAGACCTATATTATTTTAACACACTGCGATTTTCACGTCGCGCATAACCAGCGTAGCTACAAATTTGCAGGAACGAAGACTCCTACAGCGGCAAAAGAAATGCAAGTGTTCTGATATGAAGCTCATTTCTCAAGGGGGAAAAAAACGAAACTACTTTATAGTAAAACGAAGAGATAAAGAATATTTTAATTTTTAAACTACTTCTACAAGTTTTACTAAATGCATAGGTACAGACGTTATTATGGTGAAAACAATTGTTGCTTCAGGTAAAAATATGAAACTAAAATAATGTATATATATATATAAAATTAATATATATACAGTATATTAGTGGACATTCTACTGTTTCCAATTAACAGTGTGGACGAAAGATTTTCCCAATAAGTTTCTTATTCGTGCCTATTCTGACAGAATTACTTATTAGTAAGGCAGAATTAATTTTTGTATTGTGTATAAATAATCTAGAGATGAGTTTGGTATTCCATTTATAAATTTTAAACACCAGGTTGCGAGATGTTTTCATTATTTTATCTGCCGTAACAGTCGTTTGATATACATACTTATTCGTTTTAACCCTCGAGTAAATTATAATTAACGTTGGAGTGCGAACTTGGAATATAAGTGGAAAGAAAAACAAATTAACATTCTGCCGGGGAAAATGCGAATGTTAAAAGTATAATATATTATTTTGCATTTAAGTTTAAGAATCTTAACCGAAACGAAAAGAAAAATGTATTTTATTCGTCTTGATGCCTTCTTGAAAAAGACCGTTGCCTGCAAAAATCCTGTTCTTATTTTATACGAATGTAAAGAACCTGCTGAAAAAGACTGGGGGAAAATATCTTGCGATGGAGAGGAATACGCAGAAAGAAATTAAGTATGACTGCTCATTAAATTTTAACTGGTATTTTATGTTCCAGTAAGAGGCTTATGTAGGTATTGTACGCGACATATGACAATGACGAACACAAAGTTCGTACGCGGGAGCTGCAACCCGTGTTTAAATTTAAGGAACCGGTTTAATTATTTAGTGGAAATAAAATACGTAAAGTGCGATGGAAGTTGTGTATTTCTCTAGTCGTGAGAGACTTGCCTATACAAAACGTATTTCAGCGAAAAGAGAGATTGGAAACTTGTGCCCTACATTCCCCCGCTCTCATAATCCACTTCAGACAACTCCTAATTACTAATAAGACGAAACTTACACTTGCTAATTACACTCCAATAAAAAATATACGCCATGTGCAAAATAATGGGATAATTTTTTTTTATTTGAAGTAAAAAGCAGATATGATAAAAGAGTGATCTTTTTGTCATTTCAGTTATTAATCCGTTTCAATTTTTTTTTTGCAAAAGTACTTTTGTTTTAGGTGTTGATGTAATATGATCTTATAGCATTTCGCGAGTCTAAGAGAAAAATATTGTATAATTTTCGACATTTTCCACTATTTAATACTTTTTAAAATCTTTAAATAATTTTTTTGAGTAAAATAATGCGAATTAATTAACTGAGATAGATTATTATATATATATATATATATATATATATTGTTGTGGCGTATTGTAATGAATCCCTTTTGTAAGCGAGGCTTCGCAGTTTGATAGCTGAAAAATGAGTTTGTCTTCAACAAGTTAATTTCGTCGCGGTAATAAATATTATTGTGTGCCTCGATAGCGAGATGATTAATGTTTTCGTGAATTCACGGAATCCTCTTAGTAAATTTGCCAAATTAGTTTTTTTAGTACTTCCTGTTTATAAAGAGAGTTCAAAAAAAATCTTCCTTTTTCGTTATGTTGTTTTAAAATTAAAAAAAAGTAAAATATATTATTACTGAGCGTGATTTGAACACGAATAACAAATGTTGTAGCCTGTGACTAATGCTACTCGCCTACCATCTTATTGTAACTGTATTGTGTATAATTATTCAAATTTTATAAATGNATCTTCCTTTTTCGTTATGTTGTTTTAAAATTAAAAAAAAGTAAAATATATTATTACTGAGCGTGATTTGAACACGAATAACAAATGTTTTAGCCTGTGACTAATGCTACTCGCCTACCATCTTATTGTAACTGTATTGTGTATAATTATTCAAATTTTATAAATGTGGCACACGCAACTTTTTCAGATTCTAGAAATGTCTGTAAAAAGTTTAAAGTATTCATAGCTGTTACAGGTGCCATATGCTACTTTTTGATGTTTGAAAGAATAGTTCTAAGTGGCATGATATCCTAACTGCCTAAGGGACGAAATTTTCTTGTTACTGTGGCGAAGAACGCCCCATGTAGACTTGGGATTTTCAGTTCCCGAAATCCCAAGCTACACTGAAGAGCCAAAAAAACTGGTACACCTGCCTAATATCGTGAAGGGCCCCGCGAGCACGCAGAAGTGCCGCAAGACGACGTGGTACGGACTCGACTAATGTCTGAAGGTATGCAGGAGGCAATTCACACCATGAATCCTGCAGAGCAGTCCAAAAATTCAATTTGCGCCAATTTGAGAAAGGGTTGCACGTCTGTCACGTTTAATGATTCTCGTCAGTCGTAATTTGTCCCGTTCTTTCGCGATATTTTTCCTGCCGCAGCGATGTCGAAACTGTGATGTTTTACCGTATTCCCGATATTCACGGTACACTCGTGAAATGGTCGNTATTTTTCCTGCCGCAGCGATGTCGAAACTGTGATGTTTTACCGTATTCCCGATATTCACGGTACACTCGTGAAATGGTCGTACGCGAACATCCAAATGTTATCGCTACCTCGGAGATGCTATGTCCCATCTCTCGTGCGCCGACTATAACACCACGTTCAAACTCACTTAAATATTGATAACCTGCCATTGTTGCAGCAGTAACCGATCTAGCTGCCGACCGCATCGCGTTACTCTGATTGGTTCCATACCTCTGTTATTTGCATACGCACGCCTATGCCAGTTTTTTTTGGCTCTGCAGTGTACAAGGAATACGTACACGTTCCGTATTTTATATGTATGGAGCTCAGTTCCGTTTTTAGTCATTACGAAGTGCCTCTCCTTGAACTAACTGTAATTTTCCGTAAACATTTCCCTGAAAATATACAGTACACGTCAAAAGCTTAGGACCACGCAAAATGCAAATGAATACTTCACCTTTACATTAAAAAAGGGGCATAAATCAATAACAGAAGTAATAAAACACCGTGAAATCGTTTAGTACGTCTTTAAAAATTTTTACTGAAAATTAGCTGCCATACGAATGCTTGTTGGTGTTTTAATATATTGTTTTCGCATGTGGATTACAACCTGGTTTCAACAAAAATTATTGTGTTTTATACGCACGTCTTAGAAATGCCCAACTGGGCTGCAATTTCTCGTTGTATTGGGTTGCACTTTCTCATTCCAACAATTGGCCACTTTATGTAGAGTAATACAATTTTTTACCCAATTTTATACTGAACAACGGCGTGATACTTTCACTATATCTGTATGTCTTAACATTGATGGAAATAATAAATTAATTTATAATTTCCCGGTAACATACTTGAAATGTTACCTTTTGAGCTGAAACCCCATTACGCTAGCTCAACTGGTAAAACACATATTTAGTTTTCGAATTTGGAAAATTAATACTTAATTTTCCTTGCAATGAAAATACTGTTAACCAAAATGTAAAACTTGTTTGAATATTTATTATGGTCCTCGTTTGGTTTTCACTTTCAAGTGTATTTATAAAGATAATGAAAAAAATTATTACTCTTAAATATTTGTAAAATAATTTTCTACATAACGTTTTGCACAAAACTGTGTATTTTATCTCCAGATTTATGTAATCGTTTTAAAAATCATAAATTACAAATTATTTGACCGAATTAAATAATTTAATTATGATAATTGGTGTTTTGACAGTATCAATGTTAACAAATTGTTTAACATAGATTGCACTAAAGGTTTTAAACCAGGAAAGTACTCTAACAAATGTACTAATGGTCTTAAACTTTTGACGGACACTGTAAGGAAATTTTAAACAGTGAGAGCCCCGATGTTGCCCAATACGTAGTATTTAATATTAGGAAGGACTTGAATTCCGACGCTAGTTTCGCTGTAAAAAATTTCATGTTAAGTTCCTAATTGTAATTGAAATTTTTCACCTATAAATAGCATGGAAATAATACAAAACGTCAGCCTGCAAATAAGAGAACGTTTAGCGTCGCTATTATAGAAAACTGGGAACTTCCCTGTGCATTTGACTGTGTCCTGAACAAATGTAGGAATATTACCATGGATGTATGCGAAAAACTTTAACATTCGCACTTTCACAATACAGTATATGTATACACTGGTATAATCCATTCACGGTTACTCCACACTTTTTTGAAGCTCTGCTTAGGTTCTACTTTCAGGATATTCCTCCACCTCAAGCAACCAAAGCTTACTGAGTCTAGAAAATTGCACCAAAAGACAACGCACAGGATTCTTGCGCACTCAGTTGTAATAATAATATTTTGCATGAGAACTATTTATTACTAGGCGCTACCAACACACAAGTTTTCTCACTGGTGCTATTCATATATATGACCGAGAATAGAATATATAGTATATTTGCGAATAATTTCTTAGAGTGATTGTAAATTTGGTTGTGCACGCGAGACTGTCCGAGCATTCCGGAGTGTCAGAGCGTGAGAAGGACAAGGCCACAGAGTATTCAACAATACAGAGATGAAATGGTGGCCTGTGCTGCGAACTCCAGGCACACACGCAACCAGAATGACCTCACCGGCCGGCAATATGGCGGAACGTCGTTCACCAATCAACTTCTGGAGACCGTCTTACCAGACGGCAGCCTGACCAATATGGAATATTCCATGACGTGCAACGGTCAATCAGACTCAAGGTCTTTTTCCACAGCATCGCGAGGCCAATGAGCGACTGAGTTCACTTACATGAAAATAATTGCCACGCAATTTCGCTTCTTTACTTACATGTTCTGTGACCCGGACTAACATCTTCGATAAGAGTATAAGGAGCGGTCTCGCCACTCTATTTATATAGTCTATTGGCGGTTTCTTCGCGCATNTAACATCTTCGATAAGAGTATAAGGAGCGGTCTCGCCACTCTATTTATATAGTCTATTGGCGGTTTCTTCGCGCATTATAAATCAAACCTTAGAAAAATCACCCCATGTATGACGTGTTTGGTTGTTCCCTAAATATTCCATGTAACAAAAGCGTTTTATACTTGTGTTAACATAAAACTACTTTATTTCTGGTTCAATTGAAATTTAATTTTGTAAAAATAAATATTTAATATGATAAAGTAAATATTAATTGTGGAATAAAAACAGTGAGAAAATGCGTGTGTTGGTAATGTCTTGTGGGAAACAGTTGGGCTGGGTTGACAGATTTCGGCGGCTCTTAACAACGATTTCTTGAGAGCCGATTAGGGTGAAACTAGGTTAGAATGGAGCAGCCCCGGAATGCAAGGGCGGAGGAAATGGGAGATACCCGAGAAAACCCGCCGACCAGCGGTATCTTCCGGCACGATTCCCACTTGCGAAAATTCTGAGTGACCCGGCCGGCGATTGAACCAGGTTCGGCTTGGTGGAAGGCGAGCAGTCTAACCGCTCAGCCACAACGGCCCCTAAGAAACAACAGTTTGTATGCAAAATATTATTAATCTGAGTGCGCACGAGTGCGGTGTCCCCCTTGTGTAGTTTTCTAGACTATGTTAAGCTTTGTTTTGCTCGAGGCGAAGGAGTATCCTGGAAGTAGAACTTTAGGAGGGTTTCAGAGACGTGTGAAGTAACCGTGAATGGACTATATTTATTTTTACTCGTCATAGGCACCTAAGTAACCATCCTAAGTGGACATAATGAATACGGATTACACGGTAAGTCAGTTTACGAAAACTATAATATATACTGTATATATATATATAGGCCTATATATTTATATTCTGGTTTACTGGAAGTCGGTATGGGGAGAATTATTGGACATATTTATGCATGCACAAAAATCATTAAGCATTTTACACGTTTAAATTGGGTTATATGTTTTGAACCTTTCACCTTTCCGCATGTTTTACATCTATAAAGTATCATTATTGCATACCAACGTTCTCCATTACAATAGTTNAACCTTTCACCTTTCCGCATGTTTTACATCTATAAAGTATCATTATTGCATACCAACGTTCTCCATTACAATAGTTGTTGCTACTTGATACATTAAAAGGCGTGTGGATTGAATACCATACATACATTTGTCTCAGCTATGTTAATTTTGTATCCCCTAGATCTACGAAAATTTTGTCTCCATTGCTTCGACCAGGTTCGTCAGGATTCGAATCGTCGATTNTTTGTCTCAGCTATGTTAATTTTGTATCCCCTAGATCTACGAAAATTTTGTCTCCATTGCTTCGACCAGGTTCGTCAGGATTCGAATCGTCGATTAAGCCTAGTCTTCAATTAATTTCTTCACTTCTTGGAGGTTGAACTGTAAAGTAATCAGAAGCGAACCAATTCTGCAGTGGTAAAAAACCATCAAACAAGAACGTTGATGTGCGTTGCCTTTTCCCACCGCTAGACTGCGCCGCTGCTATTGTCAGGGACTTGTCTAACGCTCCGCAGAACGCACCCTCATCCCGGCCCCCTCCCAGTCGACAGCGAGGAAAAATGGCGAATAGTAATAGTCTTTATTGGTGGTTACCAGATGCCCGGTAATATGCTCCCATGGGGGTTCGCCCGTCGGCGTTAACAGAATGTTTCCCTGTGTTCGAGGAGCACATTCATGAAATATTCAACACTCGTGGGTGGTCAGCAAGATGGAAAGAGAGAGAAAGAAAGGGGCGGGGGTGAGAAAGAAACAAGGACGACGATCAGAGGGACGGGACAACTGTGGCTCGTCGCTCGTTTGGTGCAACCTCTACCACAGAGGCGCCTTAAGCACTGCGAGAGAATACTTATGAGGAATGTTATGCCGACGTCTTATATTTACTACCTTGTCGCTACTAATTTTTCAGAGCGTGTATGGAAATTATTAGCACGTTATGATCTAGATCAAGCCTGCTACACCTTTTTACATTGTTAGATATTCACTGCCTTTATTATGCCCTGACAACTGATTTAAGATAATAAAGAATATCCTATTTATTGTATTCAGTCAGTGGTCAAAGAATAATAAAGAAAATAAACATTTAATAACGTAAAAAGTTGTACGAGACTAATATTTAAATCCCAACATGCCAAAAAATTTCGATACGGGTTTTGAAAAAGTAGTTGCGACGACATAAGTTGGTTAGTACACAATTCGCCCTAAGAATACAGCAGCAAAACAGCCGCTTGTATCGCCAACTCCGGCCGCACACGACAGCAAAATGGCCGCACTGGCCAGTAACATGGCGGAACTTCGTTCATCAGTTAACGAGACTAAAGATGAGATAGACCACTTATTCGTCTTCTGCGCATGTACCTAACATTGACCTACCCCAATCATACACAACTGTGAAAGTTACTTGATCAACAGTGATGGAAGTGTTTCTTCATACCTTAATTTTAAAATGACAAGCACTTTTATATGAATAAAATACTTTTACCAATTTGAATTTAACCAAACAGCATTAAAATTGGTTAGAGGAAGTATACACGCATCTCAGTTTTCAAACCTTAAATCCAAACCGTACCGTTTTCGCTAGACGTGTTGGCAGAAAAGCAGTCCAATGCTGGTGCACGGAGATTGGTTGTGGGCAGCCAGCGAGATTGGTCTATCCTCATCTTCAGTCTATGCCGGAGACTAACTTGACAGCCCGCAGTACAGCCAACAGGGAATATTTCGATGCAGGCAATAGCCTGTTGGTAACAACGCCCTTTAAGGGAGCATCGCGCAACCAGTAGAGGACTGAGTACGCGTACAGCGAAGGAACCGGCATGCACGTTCACTATTATGTAGCACTGCTTTTATGGTTCCGCAGTATGTGTGCCTTTCTTTGCGTGGCCCCACGGCCGTTGCGGGCACATAACTGGCTTCTGCCAGAGCAATCAAGCATCAGGAAATTTTATCAATGGTTAATTTATATAGCTCATTCGCAGTTATTTCCAACTTTTCTGAAGCTTTGCTAAAGTTCTACTTCCATGATATTCCTCCGCTTCGTGCAAGNGCAGTTATTTCCAACTTTTCTGAAGCTTTGCTAAAGTTCTACTTTCTGGATATTCCTCCGCCTCATGCAAACAAAACTTAACCAAGTCCAGAAAATTACACCAAAGGGACAGCACACCGCATTCATGCATGCTCAGTACAATAATATTTTGCATAATAACTATTTCTTGCTGGGCATTAATAACAAACCTATTTTCTCCCTGTTTTTATTCATATTAATTATAAATGTAATATTGTTATTTATAAATAAAGTATAAGTAAATGTTCAGTTTAACCAAAATAGATACCTTCGTGTTACCAGAAGAATAAAACTTTTATTATACATGACATATTTAGGAAACAACCAAACACATCGTACATAGAGTTATTTTTTCAAAGTTTTATTCAAAAATGTGTCGAAAGTGCGAATAGACTATAAGAAAGTATTTGGTGTAGATAAGTATACTCGTGTGGTCAAAAACTATGTTTACATATGTAGTATCTGAATGCAATAATTCGTTTTTTACACAACTTTTAAGCCGAACTTAGTGACTTAAAGGGATTCAAGACGCTATATATAAAAAAATTTGTTAGCATATTATATTATTTTTTGTTGTGATATGAAATAATTGCCTGATAAAAATATAATAATAAAATAAAAGGGATTTTCAAAAAATAAAAACCTTTAAAGAAATTTTAAAGTTACGTTTTTTTTTTGTCGTACCAATCNAGATGCCCGGTAATATGCTCCCATGGGGGTTCGCCCGTCGGCGTTAACAGAATGTTTCCCTGTGTTCGAGGAGCACCTTCATGAAATATTCAACACTCGTGGGTGGTCAGCAAGATGGAAAGAGTGAGAAAGAAGGGGGCGGGGGTGAGAAAGAAACAAGGACGACGATCAGAGGGACGGGACAACTGTGGCTCCTCGCTCGTTTGGTGCAACCTCTACCACAGAGGCGCCTTAAGCACTGCGAGAGAATACTTATGGGGAATGTTATACCGACGTCTTATATTTACCACCTTGTCGCTACTAATTTTTCAGAGCGTGTATGGAAATTATTAGCACGTTATGATCTAGATCAAGCCTCCTACACCTTTTTACATTGTTAGATATTCACTGCCTTTATTATGCCCTGACAACTGATTGAAGATAATAAAGAATATCCTATTTATTGTATTCAGTCAGTGGTCAAAGAATAATAAAGAAAATAAACATTCAATAACGTAACAAGTTGTACGAGACTAATATTTAAATCCCAACGTGCCAAAAATTTTTGATACGCGTTTTGGAAAACTAGTTGCGACGACATAAGTTGGTTAGTACACAATTCGCCCTAAGAATACAGCAGCAAAACAGCCGCTTGTATCGCCAACTCCGGCCGCACACGACAGGAAAATGGCCGCACTGGCCAGTAACATGGCGGAGCTTCGTTCATCAGTCAACGAGTCTAAATATGAGATGGACCACTTATTCGTCTTCTGCGCACGTACATAACATTGACCTACCCCAATAATACACAACTGTCAAAGTTACTTGATCAACAGCGATGGAAGTGTTTATTCATATCTTAATTTTAAAGTGACAAGCACTATTATATGAATAAAATACTTTTACCAATTTGAATTTAACCAAACATCATTACAAATTGGTTAGAGGAAGTATACATGCATCTCAGTTTTCAAACCTAAAATCCAAAACCATACCGTTTTCGCTAGACGTGTTGGCAGAAAAGCAGTCCAATGCTGGTGCACGGAGATTGGTTGTGGGCAGCCAGCGAGATTGGTCTATCCTCATCTTCAGTCTATGCCGGAGACTAACTTCACAGCCCGCAGTACAGCCAACAGGGAATATTTCGATGCAGGCAATAGCCTGTTGGTAACAACGCCCTTTAAGGGAGCATCGCGCACCCAGTATGGGACTGAGTACGCGTACAGCGAAGGAACCGCCATGCACGTTCACTATTATGTAGCACTGCTTTTATGGTTCCGCAGTATGTGTGCCTTTCTTTGCGTGGCCCCACGGCCGTTGCGGGCACATAACTGGCTTCTGCCAGAGCAATCAAGCATCAGGAAATTTTATCAATGGTTAATTTATATAGCTCATTCGCAGTTATTTCCAACTTTTCTGAAGCTTTGCTAAAGTTCTACTTCCATGATATTCCTCCGCTTCGTGCAAGCAAAACTTAACCAAGTCCAGAAAATTACACCAAAGGGACAGCACACCGCATTCATGCATGCTCAGTACAATAATATTTTGCATAATAACTATTTCTTGCTGGGCATTAATAACAAACCTATTTTCTCCCTGTTTTTATTCATATTAATTATAAATGTAATATTGTTATTTATAAATAAAGTATAAGTAAATGTTCAGTTTAACCAAAATAGATACCTTCGTGTTACCAGAAGAATAAAACTTTTGTTATACGTGATATATTTAGGAAACAACCAAACACATCTTACATGGGTTATTTTTTCAAAGTTTTATTCAAAAAATGTGTCGAAAGTGCGAATAGACTATAAGAAAATATTTGGTGTATTTAAGTATACTCGGGTGGTCAAAAACTATGTTTACATATGTAGTATCTGAATGCAATAATTCGTTTTTTACACAACTTTTAAGCCGAACTTAGTGACTTAAAGGGATTCAAGACGCTATATAAAAAAAAATTTGTTAGCATATTATATTATTTTTTGTTGTGATATGAAATAATTGCTTGATAAAAATATAATAATAGAATAAAAGGGATTTTCAAAAAATAAAAACCTTTAAAGAAATTTTAAAGTTACGTTTTTTTTTTGTCGTACCAATCTNAATAAAAGGGATTTTCAAAAAATAAAAACCTTTAAAGAAATTTTAAAGTTACGTTTTTTTTTTGTCGTACCAATCTTAAAATGGAACAAAATTAATATGTGCTGCAACAGCTCAAATTAATAGGCCATGTTATTAGAGCGACATGAAGAACATTGGAAGTTTATTATGCTGATCGCCCGTATTTCAGTTTTAACTCCTGGGGTGACATTTTAAGTGAATAATCAGAAGTGAAATTCTTACTGCAATTTAAACAACTTTCATATTTTAAGCAAACTGTAACATGCCACTTTTGTGGCTTCAAGAAACACTTTGGCTGAAGTCAAACTTTGTAGTAAAGTAACATTTCGAAATTTGTTGTAATAAATATTTTAAGTTTGAATCCTTACATTTACCTTAAAATATGAGAGATAAATTATATTTTTCAAATTATTTGGTATTTTTACAGAATTGTCATTGATGTCATGTCACGAAACCGTAAAATATTTTCAAAATCTAAAAAAAAACAATTTTGACGCTTGAACAGAGAAATGCAAGTCAATGAAATTGTAACCGTGTTTTGTCTACTGGCTCCACTTCTAGTGAGAAACACTGATCCTAATATTAGCGAGTAATATTCGTGATTCAGTAGTCTTCAATGATCCGAGTTCTCACTACTTTTTTACCAATTTTAGAATGTGGTTAAACAGGCAGTAGTAAAAAATCACAATAGTCTTTATGTTTGTGGCAAAGACATAGTGCATTTATTTCTCTTACTTCCCTTAAGTGCACACGTATATTTTTAGTATTGAAATTCATAATCTATCAAAAATAGATCAATAAAATATATTATTTCCTAATGTGAATGTAGTGCTATAGACGTAGAAACGCTGTGAAGAAATGTAAATACAATATAAATACGGCTTCATGCAGTTTCGTGATGGTTCAGTAAATATTAAATAGTAAATACTACAAAATGGTTTTGGTGTAGGTTGGGAGGAAACAAGTCGTCGAATGCTGCCAGCTGTGCTGTGTTACTGCATCAGCAGCATGGCAGGCAATCGCGGGTTGCTGCGGGGGTAAGGGGTTAGATGTACGGGCCAGACGTGCAGTTAGCTACACGTGAAGTATTGAGCTGGGGCCGTCTACGATTGAGCCTTCCTTTCTCGGGCGTCCCTCCGTATCCTCTCCCTCCACAAATAACACGGAAAGGATAAAATGGGAAAGAAAAGGGAGGAAAAAAAATAATATATCTTTTGAGCAAATCCCATGGCACTAGTCAGCAAAAATAGGATTCACCCCATCTCCGGCCTACCCTTCCAGGGAGAGAACAGCCCTGTTAGTTGAGTTTACGGCCGCTACATTGTAGAAGGGCATGCGCATTACAGCTCACATCAGACTTTGGAATTGGTGAATAAGTTGAGTTAACCAAAACTCGATAAAAAAAAAAAAGAATGACACGAGACGTGGAAAAGACGTGCTAGGAAATCGCAAGCGAAAAGAAAATAGGGGGAAACGAAAAAGAGAATTTATTGTTGGCTGGGATGTCGGGCTGAATGGAGGTTGGCTCTTAAGTTGGTTCGTTAAACTGCACAAATTGGTCATATTTGTTTTATCGCTTCTCTTCTTCCCGTCTCTGCAGGATATCTTTATTATTTTTCTTTCCTTTCTTTACTCTTTTCTTCGTGTTCCTGCTGTGACCAGCTTCTGAGCTTCACCGTAGCCGGTATAAATAACTGTGAAAGAACTTCTGTGCCACGTGCGACTAAAATCTTTCCTCTAAAACTTTCAACTTTTTTTTATACATTTTTCCATTTGGCGAGTGTTAAAACGATTTTCCCTCAAAGAGAAAGTGTGAAGATTTGAGGTCATAATAAGTTAATTAAGTAATAAACTTGTCAAATTCCAAAGTAACTTTCTTATTATTTCACTCGGAACTCTCAGGCACTAATACTAACTTCTTCCGTTATTTTTGTAAGATTATACAACTCCAAGAACTTTCTTAGCACGGGAAATTTGAGGTAACGATTTCTGCGTTACTTAATTCCAAAGAAAACTAAACAAAAGTATTTACTATATTTTGTTAAAATTGTTTTGATTTTCAAAAACTATTTCTACAGTATATTCTATACATATTTTTATTGAGGTGTATTGGGCAAGGAACGCCATCTCTGTAGAACAATGATTTATTAAGTTGCTGGTTTTCGCGACATTTGGAAAAATTAACAAAAGTTTGAAATGTTATTTGCAGGTCATCTATACGTTTATTTGTAAACTTTAAAATTTTTTCTGGATTTTGTATTTTAATTATTACGTGAAGCTTTACAAAAAATACCTTGATAAACGTCATAATCATAAATAGGCCTGTGTTTTCTGCATGCTTTTCCTTTAGAACTGCACTGTATAAGAAATTTGCGTGTCTTTTAGAGGATTGCATATTTGGATTTTGATAAAGTACATTACAGGTAGTCCAATATTCATTGCAATCCAGACGCAACTGTTATTGTTTCGTCATGAAAAAAACCGTTACAAACTTTGGAAGCTTTCTTGAACCCGTGTAAAAAAAGTGTGTTTCGTAATAGGGTAGCATTCAAGAAGTCGTGGGTTTAGTAGGCCTACCTGCTACTGAATCGCGAATAATTTGTTTTTCCTTCAAATGTTTTATTCTTTTCAGACAAATGTAAGTACAGTTATTTAATTTGTGTACCCACCTTCACGATTACCTAGATATTTAAAAATGTTGAAATAGTATTGGCATGGCGCTGTTGGTGACAGGACTCCGTAACTAGAAGTGGGAAAATTAATCCTTACAGAACAAATCTGAAGTCAAAGTTCGACCGACTTAATGACTTCGTCACAAAACATTTTTGGTAGTTGTGTATTTAAACAAAATATTTACTATCGGCACATTGCGTGTATTTTAAATAAACAATCATGTTGTTTTTATCTTTAGATAATGTAGAAATGTGAGCTTGGTTACGAATATTTTTATTTTGATGGTGGTAGCACACTTTTTTGTCTATGCAGCACTCGCGTATTGTTAGTTCGTGCCACTGCATTTTCATGAAATTGTTCATGAAGGAATGGTTCGCCTTCATGATTATGATTCACATTCTTAAAAAATTTTTTATGCATTTGTGGTATGGCATATCTGTGAATAAACGACATATCAATAATATTGCCCAAAACACGTAAGCCAGTCGTGAAACAAAAATAATAAAGGCTGGCGACTTCAAGCACAGTATCTGCCAACACAACTAAGTGCAAATTTGTAGCTTACTCTGCGCTATAACCAAGGGGTGACCTTGTCTGTGGATATGCATGATAAAATTATGAAGCCTGTCCGCCACATTGTGACGCCCACAATATTGGAAACCTAACCTGTCACAATTAAATAGATACTATTGTATCAGAGTATGTTGATATTTAGCCTGAAAATTTTGCTTCATTAGTTGTTATTTGTTTAAAAACTTCCACATTTTGCATGGATCAAATACACAAACCTGGCTCAACATTTCCAACGTTTTGGGTGTCACAATATGGCGATGAACGAAAACGTAGCTTCAATGACGTCATAGCATGCCATATACTGTTGTTCCTACCTTCATGTATATAACGATGGCATTGCCACATAACTTACTTCTGCAAACCAATTAATAATATAGTCTAAGGTGGTCTCGTTATACTTTTGAGTTACAACTGTTTACTTGCATGCTCCTTGGTTGGCCAGCACTTACCAGCAAGTTCTAATCAGGAACTGTCTGGTGACCCAGCCACACTGCTCAGTTACACTAGTTCAGCTCTATTGCCGCTACATTCACTGGCGCCACCTGCACTGCTGCGACTACTCATATGCCAGACAATCTGTTGTTTCATTCTGGTGTTATATCAATCCCCCCAGACATCACACCACTATGTCCTGATTGTCACACTCTCCTGATTTTGCCTCAAAGAGAAGCTCATTGGCTCCTATGTGCTCGAAAATTCTACAGTTCAAATAGACTAATCGGCAATTTAGTTGGGTTGTTTGTAACTGTGCTATTATTGAACTGTTCTGTAAAGAAGTTTCTTAACTCTTGTCTGGCCTCCTTTTCGGTTATGCAACGGTGTTGTGTAGCAATAGATTTTGCCAAAGAGAGCATTTCGTAATAAGAAAAATAATAATGATTAGATTTATTTAGTAACATGTTGTACTATCATTATAAAACATTTTTGAAAAGTTTTAAAATGGTCACGAGCTCCAAAGAATTTTAAACTCATATTCAAATATATTTTATACCACGTATCAGGGAAATGAATGTATTTATAAATGTTCTTGAAAATGTCATATGCATAATGATGTTTAATGCCAGAAAATAAGGTATTCCGGTATCAATTTCTATAACACATCCGAACTGTGTTTTTTTTCTTACCTGGTGGCGTTTAGAATGTTAAAATAAAAAACTACCATTAAGCAAAACTAAATTTAAAAAAAATTATGAGTTTCTTATCATTAACATATAAGTTTAACCCAGTGTTAAAAAAATGATTAATTTTATGCCAGGCAACACATTGTCATTAGGCCTTATCATTCCAAATGTTTCCTTTAGAGGTATACGTTATCAATAGCGTGCCTAGGTGCTAAATTATCTATGAACTAGTGGCCTGCATAATATAATATGGCCACTTCTGGTCCAGTTGCATTCTCCATGAGCAGAATCGCACGCACGCACAACGTGTTCGTGTACGAGGGAGGGGAAGGGGGTACCGATCTACAAGCCGTTCCATTTGTTAAGTAAGACAAATACTTTGAACAAATAACTCAATATGGCTATATGCGTAATGTACTGTATTAACTCAGTGATATACGTGAAAATTTAATTATAGAAAAGAAAAATAATACGTTTGGTACAAAAACATATGTATTTTTTTTTAAATAAACGTAAAACGAATCATAAATATCCTACAAAATGTAAGGCCAAATATGTTGTGTTTTATATGAAGGTGCGAATTTATTTTCTAATTTTCATTGATGGAAAGTTGAGGCCTCTTTTACACCGCGTTAAGTGTTTCCAATATGCCATAAAAACAAAAGAATAGTTTAGGGACCGTCATTCGGAGGGGTCCGGAACCGTTGACTTCACCCCTCCCCCTTCTTTTCTTAATTCCCCCTCCTCCTAGTCTTCCCGTTCCGTGTATGTCCTTCTCTATGAGTCTTTTGACGTTTCACCGTTTGCTAACACGCAGGAAACAGTTTCGATGAAGTGTCAGCTAAAATAGTTTTTTTTTTCTTTTCAAGGTGTAAGCACAGGCCATTGAACCGTGTTAATTTAACTCCTGGGGTGCGATTCTCATCTAGTCATCCGCTTACCGAAAGCCTAATTACGAGAGCAGCGCCAGTTTGACGTGGCGGAGTTTAAGTGAGATATTCTCGGCAGCAGGTGAAATCTGCATTTGGCGCCGTGGCAACTTCCACCTCGCTTGCTGTTTCCACTGCGTTCATTGGCTCCAGATAAACGGAAACACGAATGAGAACCCCCGCTCCTGGACACATCGGCATGNAATGAGAACCCCCGCTCCTGGACACATCGGCATGGGAAATTCATGGTACAGGCTATTCACGCTAAACTGAGCACTTTTGAAAGCCCTGCTTAAGATCTACTTGTATGCATGTTCCGTATAATTCCGCCGTGCGTAAAATTAACATTGCAGTAGGCCTGGTCACTTTATTCATGCATCGGTCAAGTGAAATTCAGGAAGTGTTAGGAAATTAAACATTTTACAAATTTGCTATTTATTACAGTTATGTGGATAAAAAAAATTAGAAGCATAGTAAATAATTTCAGTATTCAGAAATGTTTACCAAATAATTTTAATTCAGTGCTAAGACATGGGGCTACTTTCCATCCGTCGTTACCTACTTTACTAGGTGCTTGCCAGCTGGTGTGCCTATTAAAATATATGCAAATAGGTCGATTTCAAAAGTACTCAAATAACAGTGAGCAGCCTTTAGTTGATGTTTAGCATCGAACTGCTGAAATGGGGAGCAGCAAAACTGTACTCTAACTTCAATCAGTGAGAATTAAGCCAAATCAGTGAAAACAGTGAGAATTGAGCAACAGATTATCAGTACCAGATAACTAATTAATATAGTGGTTGAATTTCACTGATTTATTTGTGATTTACCACTGAATGCCAAGAATGTCTCTGTTATAAATCACTTGTTCCCAGTTAATTAGTTCGACTCGCTTGTCAGCAGTAGCTTAACAACTGACATTCAGTGAACTTTATTTCGCTTATTGATATCACTGATTCGCATTTAGTTTGTAAAATTTAAGAGTTATTATTACTGGGAAACTATAATTGTAGTGAACAAAATGCTGGTAAGGTTTCTGGAGGTGGGTAGGTAAGGCTCAACGTGGCTGACTGGTGCCGGACCNCTGTAGTGAACAAAATGCTGGTAAGGTTTCTGGAGGTGGGTAGGTAAGGCTCAACGTGGCTGACTGGTGCCGGACCGACCGAGTGAAAGGACAGGGTTCTTCATGTTAAATGACTTTAGGTGTGTCTCGCCCGCCTTACACGATATCGCTTTCGAACAAAAACACTTTGTGCATCTTTACCCGGGCCACATTTATAAATTTTTAACACTCCAAAAATGGTGGGCAAATAAAGATTTTAAACTCAAGAAAACGCAAAACAAAAACACTCATTAATTTACTTATACTTGCTCTCTTGTAGCATGGTTTATCTCTTCACAGGACACAAAGAGTCTTCTTGTTTGAAAGCGATATCGTGTAAGGCCCTGTTCGTTCGTTAGNGGTTTATCTCTTCACAGGACACAAAGAGTCTTCTTGTTTGAAAGCGATATCGTGTAAGGCCCTGTTCGTTCGTTAGGCACGTCCTTCATCAGGCAGCGCCCTTAACGTTTCGTCTTCACTGAGGTCAATATAGATGGAACAAATTGCTCAGCGAAACAGAAACGGGGAAGAAATTGTCCATGGTGTGCAGTAAGAAACCGTTACAAGAACTCACATTCGCCGGGAAATATTTCGGAAAACCACGCAAAACCGAGATAAGGATGGCTGGACCGGGAATCGAACTCGGGTTATCCCTAAATTGCAGTTCAGTAGTTTATCCACTGCCACTTCGCTCTGTGGAATTTTTGTGTTAGAGTCCTCAAGACTTGAGTGAGCCAGCTTTGCTAGCCAGAAATCATGATAGTAAAGTTAATGATCCCCAAATATTTAACTTTAACCGTGTGAGTTTATTTTGAACTTACTCCATTGCTGCATTATGTCGTCACATAAAACCAAGTCTGAGACATTAAAAACAAGTCAAGAGTGGCTGTAGTCAAAATTTATAAATAAAACGTTTAATATATCCCACAAGGAATCTTGTCACATTTATAACAAAATAAGAAATCATAAAATAACTAAAATAATAAAATGACTTTTGGTCCTCCTGAAGCCGGGAGCAGATATCAGCTCCCGAAACTTCGCGACAAGCTCGTCTAAGAAAACCTGCTGTGTTCTTCTGTGTCGTCATCGTTGTGTTGTCCTTGGTTTTTTTTCAGTTTTTTTCATTTGATAATTAATCCTGTAATGTTATTTTTTGTTTTTATATGTTTTAATGAATATTACAATATTCCTTGTAGGATTCACTGTACGTTTTATTTATATATTTTGACTACAGTCACTCTTGGCTCGTTTTTCGTGTCTCAGACTTGGTTTTCTGTGATGACATAGTGTAGCACTGCAGTGTGTTCAAAATATTTCACGTTATCATTCACGCCCATTACAAAAATCTTTCAAACAACTTAAACTGTGCAGGTATTTNGTGTTCAAAATATTTCACGTTATCATTCACGCCCATTACAAAAATCTTTCAAACAACTTAAACTGTGCAGGTATTTAATTTAATTTGTGTATTTATAAGTAAAAACTGTCGAGTAAGAACAATTGCAGCCCACAGAAGACTTGCTGTTCGATACGAGAAACGAGGGCTGGTTCTCTATCGCTCTGCGCTGAAGTGTTTCATTAATTAAAGTGTTCTTTGTTTGTCTGTTTGTCTACACGAGCTGTGGTGCATCTTGACGTGACGGGTGTTGAGTGGCAGTCCATTAGTGTTATGTGCTTGGCTAATGATCACAACACATTCTGTAAATTACCTCAAACGATCGACTTGCGTTTAATTAAATTTCCCCGTACAACGTCCATTAACTGCGCTAACAGCCGTAATACTGTGTGAGCCGAGTCTACTCGTACCGAAGTTAAACTACGTTTATATTTAGTAGATGCAGGAATAAAACTGAAGTAGAACTAAAGACGAAACTGGCAATTGTTGAACAGACTCCGTCGCCTTCACGTGCGGCTTATCGAACTGGCGTGCAGTGTTTTCGTAAGTGCTTTCAACAGTTGAGATCATTGGCGCTGATGGCAGTGAAGCGAGGTGAGGAAAGGACAGAGATGGAATGCGACTGTCAGAAAAACGGGAGTACACCGAGAAAGCCAATCTGCCAACAGCAACGTTTACCAGGTTTCCGACGTGCGAAAAGGGAATCGAAGCCAGTTCTTCGCCACAATGAGAGGCATGTGATCACTTCACCACCGCTGCCTGTAGTGTTTCCGTCCTGCAGCATGAAACTGCAACCACTTAGTTTCATTATTGGAAAGTTAGGAGCAAATATCACTACAGTCACTTATGCAGATTTTGCGTATATTTTAATATGTTTTATATATTTTCTATTCTGGAGAGCCGTTTATTTTTTGTAGAAAGGTTAAAAATAATGTTTGTATTATACGCACCATGATTTGAAAGCGGTGTTTCCGAAATCATCTAAAGAGTGTTTCAACCCCCACCCCCATCCTTTCCCAATAACCTTGTAAGAAAATATAATAGAATCATGTTATTTATACATTTCCTTTTGAAAATACTTTGTGTCGGTTTACTGAAATTCTTGCTTCATCTAGATGGCTGTCTTAATGAAGCGTGTTTTATGTATTTATTTTTAAGTTGCTGTTGCTGATATTATAGCATAGTGGAATCGGTTTGATTAAGATAAAGGTATTTTTTGAGCACAAGGCAGTAAATAGCGCTGGTGGTAATACGTTTACCCCTAAATGAGTGTAGTTAAATTATTTATAAAATTTTGTACATAGTTTAATTAGTTTCAATTAATCATAAAACATAAAAAAAACGAAATTTTTTTTTAGCAATTTACTTAATAACATAACTTAAATATTTTATGCCATATGAAGTCTGATTTTCTTCACTGAAACCTTAAAATTTTGTTCATTTTTCAAAAAATGATAACAGATAATATCTGTGTTATAAAGTCAACTTATACTGGAATTCAATGAAAATAAGTATGTCATAAATATCAAATGTTTTCAAGGCAAGGACATTATAAGTGTTGAGTTTAATTTGTGTGAACACAGACATTTTTTTGATAGGTCAGTAGCAAAATGTTAGCAGTGACTAAAGTTTATAAACTCAGAAACTTAATGCCACTTACACTTAAAATATCACGCACATTTGTGGCTTGGTCAGATTTCCAACCTTATGAGCTTTAGAGTTAAAATGTGCGTCTGAATAACTACTTGCCATCGTGATTGTTTTTCACTGAGCTAACCAATTGATTTTGGTAGTTTCCATTATGGGACGGAGACCAGATTAACGTTTCATTGAATTAGGCCTACGCTTTATTTATAACGTTACTGTTCTCCACGGTTACTTCCAACTTTTCTAAACTTACTTACCAACACAACAAACTTACAAAATACCTATCAATGTATACAGATCTACCAATTTAAACATATGTACATTTATCTACCTTTCCATACCTGATTTCCTACCTACTATCATTGCTCCTTAACTACAACTTATCTACCTATGTATTTAAATACCTACCTACTGACATAACATCATTGTACTTCACGGTTACTTCCAACTGTTCTGAAGCCCTGCTTAATCTCTACTTGTAATATATTCCTCCGCCTCCTGCAAACAAAGTTTAACCAAGTGTAGAGAATTGCACCCAAGGGGACAACGCACTCGCTTTATTTTGCATAAGAACTCTTTCTTACCAGGCATTACCAAAAACACCTGTTTTCTCCTTCTTTTAATTTAGATTAATTACAAATGAAATAATGTGATTTATGGATAAAAAATAAGTAAATGTTCAATTTAATAAAAAATACATATTTTATGCTAACCGAAGAATAAAACACTTGTAAAACATGACATATTTTGGAAACAACCAAACACGTCATATATGAGGTTATTTTTCACATGTTTGATTAACAAAGTGTGAAGAAACAGCGAACAGACTATACTGATATTATACTTTGCATTCCGAGGAAACTCGTAATTGCGTATAACACTTTTATGTAGACATTAATGGGATGAAATCGATTTTTTAAAACAATTTGGATACTCTTCTTGTAATACGTAATTATCATTAATGTCTAGCAATAGACCATAATCGCCGCCCTCTACGTAGGCCTGCTGGAATAACCACAATTTCAGCTACAAACTCAATTCGGTGTCATTAGTAAGATAACTACTGCTACAGTAAGGAGCAATTTCCCTTCTGATTCGCGTGCGTACGACGCGTTCGTGCCATCGTTAAGTGCGTATTACAGGCCCGCAGTCATAAACTCGTGTCAAACTGTAATATAATTACCCAAGTAACGCAGACGGACACGTGCTTAAAATACAGCATATTCCCAAACGATAATGTTAATGTTGCATGTCTTCAGAAATACATCACCTACACGTTGTAGACGACACCAGTAAAATTGTTAACTGTACATACACTGAAGAGCCAAAAAAACTGGTACAACTTCCTAATATCGCGTAAGGTCCCCGCGAGAACGCAGAAGTGCCGCAATACGACGTGGCATGGACTCGAATGTCTGAAGGTAAGAAGGAGGCATTTCACACCATAAATCCTGCAGGGCAGTCCATAAATCCATAGGAGTGCGAGGCGGTGGATAACTCTTCTGAAGAGCACGTTGCAAGGCATCCCAGATATGCTCAATAATGTTCATGTCTGGTGATTTAGGTGACCCATGGAAGTGTCTCAAGTCAGAAGAGTTTTCCTGGAGCCACTCGGTAGTAACTCTCGATGTGTGGGGTGTCGCATTGTCCTTATGGAATTGTCCTCGTCCATCGGAATGCACAATTGACATGAATGGGTGCAGGTGATCGGACATGATGCTTACGTATCTGTCACCTGTCAGAGTCGTATCTAGACGTATCAGGGGTCCCATTTCACGCCAACTGCCCAGGCCCGATACCATGACAGAGCTTCCACCAGCTTGAATAGTCCCCTGTTGACATGTCGGGCCCATGGATTCATGAGTTTGTCTCCATACTTGTACACGTCCATCCGCCCGATACAATTGGAAACGAGACTCATCAGACTAGGAAATGTGTTTCCAGTCATCAACAGTCCAATGGCGGTGTTGGCGGGCCCAGGCGAGGCGTAAAGCTTTCTGTCGGGCAGTCAACAACGGTACACGAGTGGGCCTTCGGCTCCGAAAGCCCATATCAATGATGGTCCGTTGAATAGTTCACACGCTGGCACTTATTGATGCCCCAGCATTGAAATCTGCGACAATTTGAGAAAGGGTTGCACGTCTGTCACGTTTGATGATTCTCGTCAGTCGTCGTTTGTCCCGTTCGTTCACGATATTTTTCTGGCCGCAACGATGTCGAAGATTTGATGTTTTATCGTATTCCCGAAATTTACGGTACACTCGTGAAATGGTCGTACGCGAAAATTCAAATTTTATCGCTACCTCGGAGATGCTATGTCCCATCTCTCGTGCGCCGACTATAACACCACGCTCAAATTAACTTAAATGTTGATAACCTGCCATTGTAGCAGCAGTAACCGATCTAGCAATTCTGCCCGACGCCTGTTTTCTTATATACGTAGGCGCTGCCGACCGCATCGCGTTACTCTGATTGGTTCCATACCTCTGTTATTTGCATATGCACGCCTATACGAGTTTTTTTTGGCTCTCCAGTGTACAAATTTTGATCACTTCGTGTTAATAAATGAAAATCATATTCCAGATTGTAGCTCTTAAATTTGTGATAGCGAAAACCTGCTGTTTTAAGGTTTTCAACACATTTTTATTATAATTTAACGAGTCTCCTATGCAGTTATTTTGGGACATAAAAAATAATTACTGGATTTCTTAACAGATCAATATAATCAGTTTCACAGTATATTCTGAAAATTCCTGCTCGAGAAGTGAATTGATATGTTCATGGCGGTAGCGATAAGTAAAGGTTAACATAATTAAGGTTTTAAAGTTTTAATTGTAAGTGTTGGTTATCTTAGGATGACGGGATATAGATGATGTCAGTAGNCTGCTGTTTTAAGGTTTTCAACACATTTTTATTATAATTTAACGAGTCTCCTATGCAGTTATTTTGGGACATAAAAAATAATTACTGGATTTCTTAACAGATCAATATAATCAGTTTCACAGTATATTCTGAAAATTCCTGCTCGAGAAGTGAATTTGAAATGTTCATGGCGGTAGCGATAAGTAAAGGTTAACATAATTAAGGTTTTAAAGTTTTAATTGTAAGTGTTGGTTATCTTAGGATGACGGGATATAGATGATGTCAGTAGGTTCCAAACCAGACGGTTGAGCGTGAAGTCATAACATGCACGGTTACATAAGATTCGGGGATTGTTAACACAGAGAGTAATTGAATATAATACAAAGGCAACTGCAACTGCATCACGAAGAAGTAAATACTGCATTCTACATAATGCACAAATGCTTTATTTATAGGTTCCCAGATACGAGAGGTAATTATGATACACACCACACTGGTCTTAAATGAGTTTAGTAGCATGTTTTCGGTTACTTTTCAGTCAGCAGTATCTCAGTCATATTTCGGCCATATTACATTCAGTGAGAAGGTTTTTTTTTCACATAAAATTCACTTCGACAAAAGGGCAACTTAGCAAAACTGTAAATGATTTCAGGATTGAGTTGGGTGGAATGGAGAAATATGGGCGGCTCTTAACATCGAGATCTTGAGAGCTGATGAGNTTCATCACGAAGAAGTAAATACTGCAATCTACATAATGAACATATGCTAGAGTCCCAGATACGAGAGGTAATTATGATACACACCACACTGGTCTTAAATGAGTTTAGTAGCATGTTTTCGGTTACTTTTCAGTCAGTAGTATCTCAGTCATATTTCGGCCATATTACATTCAGTGAGAAGGTTTTTTTTTCACATAAAATTCACTTCGACAAAAGGGCAACTTAGCAAAACTGTAAATGATTTCAGGATTGAGTTGGGTGGAATGGAGAAATATGGGCGGCTCTTAACATCGAGATCTTGAGAGCTGATGAGGGTGAAGAGAGGTGAGTATGGAGCAGCGCCGGAATGCAAGTGCGGGGGAAACGGGATATCTCCGAGAATAGCCACTGATCTGTGGCATCACCCGGCACNGTAGTATCTCAGTCATCTTTCGGCCATATTACATTCAGTGAGAAGTTTTTTTTTTTCACATAAAATTCACTTCGACAAAAGGGCAACTTAGCAAAACTGTAAATGATTCCAGGATTGAGTTGGGTGGAATGGAGAAATATGGGCGGCTCTTAACATCGAGATCTTGAGAGCTGATGAGGGTGAAGAGAGGTGAGTATGGAGCAGCGCCGGAATGCAAGTGCGGGGGAAACGGGATATCTCCGAGAATAGCCACTGATCTGTGGCATCACCCGGCACAATTCCCTCAAGCCAAAATCCGGGAGTGACCCCCGCCAGGAATCGAACCCGGTTCGCCTGGGTAGGAGGCGAATAGTTTGACCGCGGCTCCTTCACGATTGAGAAATATTAAAATACAATATTTAGCAATGCTTTCTAGTCCTAGTTATTAATATTTTAATACATGAGGCCTATTACTATATTTAGACTTTCAGTAATGTTAACAAGAAACTTCTGCAAGTTAAAGATTTCTAAACAATTTAAAGTAGGCTAGATAAACAATTATAAAAATTCAGTAATAAATGTGGCACCAACAAGGATGGGAGGAGAGTTTCGTTGTCCAGCCTATCTAATCTGTCCTAATAAGCCTGGAGATTGCTCAATGATTGTGATGAAGAGAAAATGGCTGCATCCTTATAAAGGCAGAGTCATATTGAAAGTAAAAGGGAACTTGTTACTTAACCTTTGCATTATCGTTATGTTCAGGTATATATCGCGCACCAGTGTATTCACATTGAATTAAGAACGACGTAACAACTTCAATATAAGGTAAAGGTAACGTGGTGTCAGCCAATCAGATTAAAAAAACGATTTTTTTGTGTATGTTGTTTTGTTTTTATTTATACACTCGTTTGCAAAATATGAAACACCATTAACGAATCGGGTCAGTACAAAGAAAGTTGACACACACTATTATCATATCCCGACACGTGTTCCATTTGCGTTTAATGCGGTTTGCTTGTGTGGATGTGCCACTAGGGGGCATATATGTCCCTTCATCATTCGTAGCTTTAATACACCGTATAAGACCGTAGTAGCAGTGAGAGCCACAGAGCCAAGTTCAGTGAACACGAAGAATGTCCTGACTGCGCATTCCACAAGCGTTTGCCTAGTTGGATGAGTTTGAGAGAGGCCGTATCGTTGGCCTCCGAGAGGCAGGTTGGATGTTCGGCGCATTACTCGCCACTTGAACCGTTCTACTTTCACTGAGAGTCGATGCTGGATGCGGTGGGAACAGGAGGGTACACACACCCGTCGAGAAGGCTCAGGACAACCGCGGTGAACCACCAGCAAGGGGGAANCCTCTACTATTACGACCTGAGCACCGCCAATCACGTGTGACCTTCTGCCGGGAACGGGCAGCATGGCAACTTGCGGATTGGCTACGAGTGGTGTTCAGCGACGAATCGTAGTTCTGCCTGGATACAGTCGACGCAGGGTTCGAGTCTATAGACGTCCTGGCCAACGAGAGGTGTCGTGTTGTGGAATGACATTTCCTACGCTTCCCGTACCCCACTGGTGGTGATTAAAGGAACCCTGAAGGTACACCGATGCGTCTAGCAAATTCTGCGACCACATGTGCGCTCGCCTTCCTGGTGCAGCCTGACAACCCAATTTTTCCGCAGGATAATATTCTCGGTGTCACACAGCATGGGAATCTCTAGCCTGCCTTCGAGAAGTCAACAAGCTTCCTTGGCCAGCAAGGTCCCCAGATCTCTCGCCCATCGATAACGTTTGGGATCAGATTGGACGGCAACTTCGGCCAGTGGCAACTACGGCGTATTTGGAGTGTCAGATGTACCAGCTATGACAGGATCTTCCTCAGAAGAACACCCGACGTCTGTATACCTCCATGCCACACCGTACCACCACCTGTCTCCATACTACAGGTGGTCCAACACCATGCTAAGTGCATCCTGCAAGTTTTGATGGTTCATACATACTACCATATCCTGTGACTGTACCCACTTACCCTGCGATGACACCTTCAGAGTAATCAGTAACTTTTTTTTTCAAATAAGTGTATTTACATTACATTTTATGTATGTTGATGGCATAATTTAATTTCGTATGTACGAATTTTAATGTTTAACAAATGAACGATCCCAAAAACTTCACATAAAAAATTATACTAGTGCAAATAGGCATCAATTCAGGTGAAATATAATGTTATTTTTGGCACAGAGATCCAAATTTTTAAAACATTGTTGTAAGAATTTTTTTTGTATACATATTATTCGTTTATGCTACATATGCAAACATACGCGTACATTAATGGGGGTTTTCCATATCCCGAATACAGCATAATTGGTAGCACTGCATTACGACTTTGAACCATTCTTAACACCAATGTGAATACAAGTAGAATTAAATAATAAGGAATGTTGACTTTAATGCGAAACGACCTTTGAACTCCCACACGGGGGTAGTGTACATATACCACACTAACCACACGAGGCTATCCTTCAGTTTAAGTCTCTTTCGGTGATTCCAATCAGTAGACTTATTTTACTGAATCTTCAGCTAATGAGCTCTCAGCTACTGGTTTCCGCCAGGTCAGTGCAATTCACTAGCATTCAGTAGATTAATCAGTGAATACCAGGAAACAAAATGATCATTAGAATTTTACTGATTCAAGTGGAGCAGATTTGCAGTCAAATTGACTTATTCGGAACAGTTTTAACTGTTCCGAGTTTAGAGTATTCTGAAAGTTTTCCTGGCCGCCCAAATCTGCAATCGAGTCAGATGTGGAAATGTAGTGTTTATTCAAAAGTAAATCTTGTGAAAACAGTTAGTAGGACAAAATGTGAAGCATCTTTGTTTACACTAGGACACGTTTGATTAATATTTTCTGGATATCAATTTTGTAATGCAACTGTTTAAGTAAAACTCAGCGTGTTAAAATATTTGAAAAGTAAACAAAATTCAAAACTTAGCAACAAACAATTTTAGCATGAAGGCCTAGAGTGATTTCGATTTCTGCCATGCGTATTCTTATCAGTTCTGATTTCCGGCTACATGAATTTTCGTCAAAGGACATTTCTCTTCAGCCTCGCATTGGGGAGGACCCGGGTTCGATTCCCGGTCCAGCCATCCTGATTTCGATTTTCCATGGTTTCCCGAAATCACTCCAGGCGAATGCATGGATGGGTCCCTAACATAGACGATGACCTATCCTTCCCATTCCTTCCCCAATCCCTCTTCCCTGTGCAACTTGCGCCGTCTCTAATGACCTCGCTATTGACGAGACGTTAAGCCCAACTACCTACCTATCTACCTATTTCTCTTTAGTTAATTGAATTTTGGCTGATGTTCGGCTTGGTGGCTCTTGATTAACGCCAGGTGCTTGAACTGCTTCCTTGCATGTCTGAAATATGTTTTTTTGAAAGAAACCTTTAAACGTTCTCGCATATTGTTTTCTCAAACTGGCGTATTGGAAAAAGTGTGGTGACTTATTGAAAAGGAACTTGGAAGGAAAATACCTACAGCACCTAAAACACTGCAGTAATGTTTACAGCAAACTGATGATAGCAATTCTTTGCCTTATGGTGACCGTCTACCTGGCTCGCAAACTAGTTTGACGTATGTTTATACCACACGGCTTTAAAATAAACGATTTTTAAGTGTACACATTCTGTTTCCACACAGGGGGCTGCGGTGGTGTAGTGGTGAGACTACTCGCCTCCCACCTAGGTGAACTGGCGTGACGGAGTATGTTCCATCAACAATGTGAGTTTGTATTTTGATGTGTGATGGTAAGACTTGTGTCTTCTATGTTTTCTCCGTCGCTCGACTCCTGTCGTCGCGTCAGCCCGCAGCGCACGACTGTTTGGCGGTTGCAGCGCGAAGATCAGCACTCTTGGCTTGACCTTCAGAGCTGTTGGGTGCGATCTCGACTCTCTCTAGGTTTAGTTCGTGGACATACAGAGTTTTCGTTGGCATTGGGTACCTGCCACACAAAGTCATCTCGAGCCAAGTCCCTTGGGGCCAGCGGCTAGCCTCTGTTAAGCGATCTAGACACACAAACATTTTAAACAAACGTGATTTTTATTACGATAAAAAGCAGTTGCTGTTCCAACACATCCCAGGCCCTGAAAGGGACTGCGAACTCGGTGACGAAGTATCCCCCTTCCCTAACAGGTCCAGTTGACCTCCACACCATTACATTTCCCACCAGGCTCCGTCCTGATTACACACGACAGCCTCGGAAACATATCTACACACAACAGCGGAGAATACCCCCCTCCCTTTAGAAGAACAAGAAATGGAAACTGGAGACACTGGTCTCATGGAAGTGAGATCGTGGGAATGGCAGCAAGCGCCAGGCGGAATTGAACTTAGAAATGGAAAGGGAAACGAGACAATAACTGGGTTGCGTCCAGGCAAACATCCAAGAAACGCCGCAACTCGCTTTCAGAGGGAGTGCAGTCTGGCGTGCCGGTTTCAAGCCGGTTCGACGCCCTGCGAGATGTCCGAGGCTCCCAGAATGCTCCCGGCCTTTCAGGCTTTCCTCCCACAAGAACACAGCACGCTCCGCCACTAAGCGAGCATCGTACAGACTAGTAGTTCGGGAAGTGAACCGATATTCCTTCTTAGTCACCAAACTTCGTGCGATCCTTGCAACAGGTTTTACCATATCCATGGCCCGCAACGGCCTTCGCATCGTGGCTGCGGACAGGCAGAAGTACAACGCAGCTAAAGACCTCCTCAAGGCCAGCCACATCCCGTACTTCACTGTCTCTACCTCCGTGGATCAACCCCAGAAAGTCGTGTTCGACCTGCCGGTAGACTCAGGCAAGAAACCGATTAGACAAAAGCTTTCGGAGTCCGGCTACACAATACTGGACGTGCACCAGTTTCACACCAACAGACGGGACCCCTCCAATCTAACAAACATATGTCTGGTTCCGCTGCGACTTTCCTGCGTGAAAGCCGCACGCAACGACACTCTGCCCCCCACCCCCCTCACCGAAGTAACCCGGCTCAATATGGCAGTGATTCACCCCCGCTTCTAACGAAAGCGGCTGTCCGACGTAGCTCAACGTAAGAACTGCAACGCCCTTGGCCACACAAAAAACTTCTGCAATCTGCCTGTTGTTTGTCCCCGCTTCCCTGGTCCACACACTCTGGATGCATGCACCAAATCACACCCCAACCCGCAGTGCTGTAACTGCCAAGGTTTTCACCAAGCCACCTCCAAGTAGTGGCCGAACGTGGTGGAAATCATTCAGCAAGCAGCAGCCGAGCGCAAAGCTGAAGCAAGGGCACAACCATGATTGGCTGCTGCTGCAGTCCCTACCCCCGGCCGTGACCACTCAATGTATCCTAGGATACTAAATGCACGGGCACTACCAGAGACCCAGTCATATGCCAGCGCAACCAGAGCACCCATATAGTCATACGCACTCCCCACACCATCCCCTGCTGCAAGCCCCCCCTCCACCCATCTCCAGCTCTTCCCACACCACAGAACCTGCCCCATAATTGGGTGAAATGGGTAACACCATGCGCGATCTCCAGGACTTCTTGGATTTCCAGCGGGAAGCCAACCTCACGTAAATCATGGCGCACTTCCGTTCCTACATGGAGGTAGCAAAACAAACACAAGACCACATGGCTAAGACGATGCTGCTGATGGAGGCCCTCACGACGTTCCGAGTCGCTCCCTAATGAGTCAAAACACCCAGCAAGTCTCTGGTACCCTGTTCCTTCTGTATTGGAACAGCAACGGCGTGTTTCACCAAGTTTATGAACTAGAAAGACTACTGGAAACGCACGGAATAGAAGTGGCTTTAATACAGGAGACAAACTTAAAACATCATAAGAAATGTGCAATTAAAAATTATGTAACTTACAGAAATGATAGAGTAAATAAAGGACGCGGTACAATTATATTAATTTATAGTAAAATTCACCACCATTTAAACGCAAACCTATATTGCCAGAACTTAGAGTCCACATTAATTAATTTTCAAAATGACTCCGGACATATCACATTAATTTCAGCCTACCAATGGCCCAGTAAACCTATTTTAGAACCAGATCTGGATCAAATAACCGTGCATCAACACCCGTTTCTACTCGCAGGGGATCTAAATGCAAAAAATACTGAGTAGCACAGCAGGCAAAATACTGCGAGAGGCGGGAATCTTCTCCGTCTCTCCCAACAAAACAGCTAGTTAGTTCACGCCCCGGACAGGTAAACATACTTACCGGAAAATTACAGACTCCAGCCGGATGTTTAAGACATAATTCTAACTAACCAAGCTAATTCAATATTATAAATTTCAGTCCTTCACAATTAGACTCGGATCACTCGCCAGTAGCACACACTTAGTTAAACATCCCGAAGTTATTTTAAATAAACTGCCGCAAACTAATTGGGACAAATTTAAAGCCGACCTGAAAGAAATATTGATGGAACAGCAAATAAAAATTAAATGCAAGGGCTTCATAGAACCCGCATTAGAAATATTACAAAACATTATTAAAATTCTCTTAAAAATATATCCAATTCCTTACCAGGCAGCAATTTTTAAAACAAAACTTCCGGACATAGGCTTCTTGCTGACTGAAAAACGTCGTGCTCGGCACGAATGCCAACACCTCAGAATTAAAAGCCCGATTTAGATTTAATAATATTAAAAAGTAATTACACTCCAAATTAGGAAAATTATGCATAACTAAACGGGAAACTTTTGTAACAGAAATAGCAGATAACATTAATAACTTTTGGCGAATCTAAAAAATTCTCCAATGTTAAAATGCTTCTAAAATTTCTACCCCCATTTTAGCTCAGTCAGGCATAAAATATGCGCCCATAGATAAGGCAGAAGCCATAGCTGATTCACTCGCCTATTAATTCACACCAAATTTAGATCTCGGAGACCCTAACTTCACTCGGGACGTTACTACAACCACGGCAGCTTTTATCGCAAAAAAAAAACAGGAAAAAACCAGAACTTGCACCTTATCAGAATTATTGCTTATCTTAAAATTATTCCACCTTAAAAAAACTCCGGGGCATAATAAAATAACCTACAAACTAATAAAAAATTTACTATACCCAGACGTCTGCATAATTATAAACATATTTAACGCAATATTAATATTTAAGCACTTCTTCTTGCGGACTGGAAACGGGCGAAAGTAATAACTATACCGAAACCTGGAAAAGACCCCTGCCTCTCTCAAAATCGGCGCACAATATCACTGCTGAGTTCACTAAGTAAATTTTTTGAAAAAAATACTTCTCACGAGACTAAAAATACATGCACAAATTAAACGTATAATTCCCCAATACTCAATTCAGATTTAAATCTGGCCACTCAACTACCTACGCACTGTCTTAACTACGTCACAGCTACATCCTTAGGTCTTAATCAGAAAAAACACACAATAGCTATCTTTCTAGATATTGCTAAAGCTTTTGATAAAGTATGGATCCCGAGCCTACTTCAAAAACTAATTAACTTCAAATCCCGAAACTCTTATATTAATTTATTGAGCAGCTATTTTAAAAACCGTGAATTTTATGTCGCAATGGAAAACTCAGATTCTACTACCAAACCTCTCTCAGTTATCTGCCCTGCCACCTTTTCTCTATAATATTTACACTGCATATATCCCCAGTTCTTATGCTACAGTTAAAATGTACGCTGACGACACAGTAATATACGCCAGAGATAAGTCATTGCCATATGCTTATTAACACACACAATTATAAATGGATAAACTCGGTCAGTGGTGCGAGTGATGGAAAATTTTAATCAATGCGGAAAAATTCTAGGTCCTGATAATTACTAGGCGAGTTAAAGATTTACAAGTAAAGCCAATCAGATATGACAATGCTGACCTTCCTTACAGTATAACAGCAACGTATTTAGGTTTAACTATTCATAACAAACTCCGCAGAAACACTCATATTAATAATATTATAAATGCAGCAAACGGAAAAATTAGACAACTTTACCAAATGCATAAAAATCCTAAACTGCCAACTAGACCAAAGCTTTTAACCTGGACTGCCATAGTTAGATATGCTATGATGTACGGAAACGAGGTCTGGGGAAATTCAGATAAAGTTTTAACTAACCATCTTCAAGTAGTNTTAGATATGCTATGATGTACGGAAACGAGGTCTGGGGAAATTCAGATAAAGTTTTAACTAACCATCTTCAAGTAGTTCAAAACAAATATCAAAGAATAATTGGAAACGCACGTAGATACACTAGAACAGTTGATTTGCATAACGAACTTAAAGTACCTTTTATAGGTAATAAACTCATTTCTCAAAACAACAATAACTTTGATTAACTCGCCACACATAGCAATATCGTAATAAGAAGATTAGGGAATTATTCCCCAGACATTAATTCACGTAATGAACGTCCTAAAATGCCCCGCCTACAGGTTTAAAAACTAAATAATTTCACTGAAACTGGCCTTCAGCCAGTACAAAAGTCTTTATTATTAAAACTCTCACGAGGCAACTTACTTGTAAATTACACATGTTAATAACACCATTTAAAATATTTTAACATATTTCCATTTCATATATTTTAACATATCTCCAAGTTTTCCCTCTTAATTTAAAGTCAAATCAAAGTTTTTAAAACAAATTACACTCAGAAAATTCATTTAATGAAAGAATCCAGCAGGGCCTGCTCTGATTGGCCGACCTCTCCGCTGGGGGCGGGGTCACGATTTCTACGCCCACAGATGGCAGCACTGTCTCCTTTCTTGCGTGAAGCACTAGCAAAGTTTTTAAAAAATATTAGTTTTTAATGAAATACCACTTCATATTTCTTTCATATCAATTAAAATTAACTTAAAATAAAAATACTAGTTACAATTCACTGTTACTTTCAAATCACTGTCAATTATTACGCTGCCACCGTACGCAGGACTCGGGTACTGCATAGCGCCTCAGGAAATTTGTGAAATGGTTGATTATGATGAATAATTAGCTAACCAGACTCTATTAATAAATATTACACAACTCATCTTCACAAAGTTGCCACCATCTCATTTCACTGCTGGCAACGCCTTACCCAGACCTATCGCGAGTAAAGTCACGAGCTTATTCAGGTTTATAATCCGCTTATATACAATGGAAGACTGGCCGGGAGTATTATAAATTCTCGTCCAGTCTATAACTCAACCTGCTTCTTCAAAATTACGTAATAGAAGGGACATTACAAGGTAGCGGCCTCACTGCTACCTCCTCCCACGACCCCTGTGCTGGCAGGGGCGGAAAGGGGGTGAAATATAGGGTACCAGGGCTTGCCGGGTCGACTTGGCAAGTCTTAATAACAGCTGCGAGTTTAGCTCATGCTTACAATTTTATGGGTGTGGTGGGGGAGGGGGTTAGCTTCTCTTTACCCACCGCAATCAAATTCAATACAACTGGGAAGACAAGAGCCCCCCCGGGGGGGGGGCTTGTACTACCCCTGCGCTGAGGAGCTCGCTCCAGTGATGATGAGCGGCGGCGAGATCGTCGCCGGGTGCCTGGGAGGCTCGGCTGGGAGGAGAAGATTGCCAACAACTCCGGGACTCGGGTTCGCAGACGAGGAGATGGATGCTGCGGGGAAGTCGGCCTAGTGAGGCGGGGCTTATAATATTCTGCAGAAAAGTGTGTGGAAACTTAGCCTCCGACAGTGGTGCGTCGGACTTAGAAGTTTACTGCAAAGTAGAATGAAGGACTTAGCGTCTCGCAGTGACAAGTTGGACTTAATAAATATCAGACCGACTGAACTAAAGGAATTTATTTCTGGCGGAAGCGCGTGGGGGCTTTGCCTTCGTTTTGCGGGAACAATGGACTCGGGTTTTGGATTCCCGTTGTGGAACTTAGCCTCAAAATTGGTACTTGGATATACGGACACAGTTGGTGATTCGAGACGTCGGGAATGCTCATGAGTATAAATGCGATTGTTTTGTATGACTGTGTGTTTGTTGTGGATATGCGTGAACACTGCCTACGCCCTGGGTGTACCAATGGGAGCAATACCCTCAGGCTCATGCATATGGTCGTGTGTGTGTGAGTGTTGAGTGTGTGGTGAGTGAGCACTACCTACAACCTATGGGTGTACTTGTGAGGGCAATACCCTCAGTCTCAGATGTTTATGGACTGGTGTGATGGTATTTATGTATGAAAAATGGAGTCATTTTGGATTGCTGTTGGGATCCTTTTCTTCAATGAAACNACTGGTGTGATGGTATTTATGTATGAAAAATGGAGTCATTTTGGATTGCTGTTGGGATCCTTTTCTTCAATGAAACCATAGGCTTCGGCAATTGTTTTCAAAAGGAATGATTTTTTTTGTGTGTATGATATGTGTTCAGTAATGAGTGTTTTNCATAGGCTTCGGCAATTGTTTTCAAAAGGAATGATTTTTTTTGTGTGTATGATATGTGTTCAGTAATGAGTGTTTTTTTCTGGGAAATTACTGGATGTTTTTTAAGTGTGTTTTATTGGAATCTTAAATCTATATTGTGAATGATTTGTTTGAAAATCTATTGGTTGTATGTGCTAAACCAAATTGTTATTTATATTTTGTAAATTGAAAGAAAGGGTCAGAAGGAGAAGAATATGAGACCGAAATTAAACTAAAACCAAAACTATACAGTGTTTTGAACATTGTGTGTACACCCATCCATTCGGGCAAGCAAGATAAAGTAACTATCAATTAATCTGTATTGAAAGGTTTTGTGACATGTGCTCCCCACTCCCGTTCTCTTCCTGGATAGTGGTAGGTAGGCGGAGGTCGGGAGGGAAATTGTGGCGATATTAAGAACCCGTCACACCGAGTTCGATTCCCGGCCAGTCGCTCCTGGTTTTTGAACGTGGAAATCGTACTGGACGATGTCGTAGGTCGGCGGGTTTTCTCGGGGATCTCGTTTTCCCTCGTCCCTGCATTTCGGTGCTGCTCATCGGCTCTTAAGTGCTCCATTTTAAGAGCCGCTCAAATCTCTCCANTTCCCTCGTCCCTGCATTTCGGTGCTGCTCATCGGCTCTTAAGTGCTCCATTTTAAGAGCCGCTCAAATCTCTCCACTCTACTACGCTCCTCTGTTTCCACACGAAAAAAAAACTACACTTCAGCATAGGGCAGAACAGATCTTTCAAAATGTCACGCTTTTGAAACTCTACAACATGGAAAAATACGAAATTTTAAGACTGTTCTCGCTTAAAACATTCTGGGCGAATTCTTGCGAAACTATAACAGAGCTCTGCACTAACCTTTGCTACAAACGTCCCATCAATACAGTTATATGATCAACGCCTTAGGTTTCATAGTAAATTCCGTACAACGGAAAGTTTACACGCAATTTTGGAGCCTTGTACATAGCTGCGACGGAGCACTTGGCGCTCGTATGCCACACTGAGAAACAGGTTTTGTTGAAGCAAACAAAGTTTGTTTGGCGCAACCAAATATGTTGTTTGTGTAGGGGCAATGAAATAATGTTGAAACCGAATTATTTTTTTGTTCGTATTTGATTGTCCCAAACAAAGACTTCATTGGTGCAACTAAAGATTTTATTGCCTCTACGTACATTAAACAGTTTCGGTTAGTGTAAAAAAATGGAAGCCCGACCGAAATTTAGTTGCCCCAAAAAATATTTTGTTAAGTAGAAAAAACTTGAAAAACAACAAAATTAATTTTGTTCATCTAACAAAATACACGTTTGAGTAAACAAAAACCTCCGTTTTAGAACAAAAGAGATTAGGCTGTCAACCAAATATTTTGACGAATCAAATGTTGTATATTTGTTTAGACACTAATTTAATTGCTTTCATTACAAAATACCGTTCAAGAGTTTGTTTGTATTTTTTGTGACAATATGGGTAATAACAGTGTTTGTTAGTGCATATATCGATGCTCAATAATGTTATTACCATCTTAATAGAACAAGTTCAACAGGAAAATAAAAAGCATAGCAGTAAATCTTGAAATATTTATTTCCGCACGTTGTCTAGCATTTGAAATTCATATATTTAAAAACGTACTAATTTCATCAGTTGTCACATTAGCTGAGGTTACAAAAGGCGTAGCGCTTGGATGCAAACTATCTAGGTGAGAATCTCGGTCCGGTTATTCAACAGTATAATTAACTGAAGCGCGAGTGCTGACGATAAGTCCATGGTGATATTAATTTGACGGAAAAAATGCACAATGGGCGTAAAGAATAAACCAAACAAGCTTTCTAAAAATACTCACTTAACAGTGAACTAGCTATAACATCATCGTGCAATTAATATTGACACAGCAGCTTCCGTGGCGTGTTAGTGTAGTAGAAACACATCAGCTTACATTGCAGTGACTCCAGGGCAGAATATAAATATCTGTATAGTTTTCAAGAACAGGTTAGGAATCATTCTTCTGACATAAGGCGACGGAGTTTAAACTTAGTCATGAATATAAATATTTTTTTTGAAGCTGACTGCTCTGAGCTTTGCCACAGATTTTGCTATCAAGAGCATTCAAGAAACCTCAAAATAATTTAAATTTCTAACTTTGGCCTTAAAAATTGCACAACTATTTTCTGCCGCAATATTAACTGTGAACCGACTAGCCAGTCAATGTCTTTGACCTTGTCATTGGTAGAGTTTATCTCTGGTGCCATTTTGGATAGAATGACGCCTAGCAAGCCTGTGAGCTTACGTACATAANAGAAAGCCCGTGAGCTTACGTATATAGCCGGTACACACAACCGTGACACTTACTGGATCCTAACAAGAAAATGGCCGAAATGAACGTTAACTCCCACTTCCAAGTGTGTAAAACCTACAAAAGGAACAAGCGTTTTCTGCGTCGCATTTACCGACACCTCTTCGTAACACCCGAAATTTGTATAGAAATGGGGTTAAAAAAATATTACAAAACTAGGACGTAACGTGATTATTAAGGAGGAGACACGTCCTTGAAACTTGGGAATTTAAAGTGGTTATTTGCAAAATGTCACAAACTACATACATGAGTTTAAAAAATCGTGAATAGTATTAGCTTTATTTGATATCTGTGAACATTTGGCGGGTAATTACAGCCTATAAATGCCCACGGGTAACAAACACACGTTTGTGTTACAGGATCACCGCTCACTCTAGCGACTGCAATCAGCACAGCGAAAATACATGATATCAGTGCTGTGAACGTAAAGGCGAAAGTCTAACGCTCACAGCAGTGTCGCCTTTAACACCATCTTGTGCCTATACTGTACTTAAAAAACCTCAAACTACGTAAGACAGGTAGACACCTCAAATGACTTTGGTCAAATTAATTTTTCANACTGGTGTGATGGTATTTATGTATGAAAAATGGAGTCATTTTGGATTGCTGTTGGGATCCTTTTCTTCAATGAAACTATAGGCTTCGGCAATTGTTTTCAAAAGGAATGATTTTTTTTGTGTGTATGATATGTGTTCAGTAATGAGTGTTTTTTTCTGGGAAATTACTGGATGTTTTTTAAGTGTGTTTTATTGGAATCTTAAATCTATATTGTGAATGATTTGTTTGAAAATCTAATGGTTGTATGTGCTAAACCAAATTGTTATTTATATTTTGTAAATTGAAAGAAAGGGTCAGAAGGAGAAGAATATGAGACCGAAATTAAACTAAAACCAAAACTATACAGTGTTTTGAACATTGTGTGTACACCCATCCATTCGGGCAAGCAAGATAAAGTAACTATCAATTAATCTGTATTGAAAGGTTTTGTGACATGTGCTCCCCACTCCCGTTCTCTTCCTGGATAGTGGTAGGTAGGCGGAGGTCGGGAGGGAAATTGTGGCGATATTAAGAACCCGTCACACCGAGTTCGATTCCCGGCCAGTCGCTCCTGGTTTTTGAACGTGGAAATCGTACTGGACGATGTCGTAGGTCGGCGGGTTTTCTCGGGGATCTCGTTTTCCCTCGTCCCTGCATTTCGGTGCTGCTCATCGGCTCTTAAGTGCTCCATTTTAAGAGCCGCTCAAATCTCTCCATCTACTCCGCTCCTCTGTTTCCACACGAAAAAAAAAACGACACTTCAGAATAGGGCAGAACAGATCTTTCAAAATGTCACGCTTTTGAAACTCTACAACATGGAAAAATACGAAATTTTAAGACTGTTATCGCTTAAAACATTCTGGGAGAATTCTTGCGAAACTATAACAGAGCTCTGCACTAACCTTTGCTAGAAACGTCCCATCAATACAGTTATATGATCAACGCCTTAGGTTTCATAGTAAATTCCGTACAACGGAAAGTTTACACGCAATTTTGGAGCCTTGTACATAGCTGCGACGGAGCACTTGGCGCTCGTATGCCACACTGAGAAACAGGTTTTGTTGAAGCAAACAAAGTTTGTTTGGCGCAACCAAATATGTTGTTTGTGTAGGGGCAATGAAATAATGTTGAAACCGAATTATTGTTTTGTTCGTATTTGATTGTCCCAAACAAAGACTTCATTGGTGCAACTAAAGATTTTATTGCCTCTACGTACATTAAACAGTTTCGGTTAGTGTAAAAAAATGGAAGCCGGACCGAAATTTAGTTGCCCCAAAAAATATTTTGTTAAGTAGAAAAAACTTGAAAAACAACAAAATTAGTTTTGTTCAACTAACAAAATACACGTTTGAATAAGCAAAAACCTCCGTTTTAGAACAAAAGAGATAAGGCTGTCAACCTAATATTTTGATGAATCAAATGTTGTATATTTGTTTAGAAACTCATTTAATTGCTTTTATTACAAAATACAGTCCAAGAGTTTGTTTGTATTTTTTGTGACAATGTGGACAATAACAGTGTTTGTTAGTGCATATATCGATGCTCAATAATGTTATTACCATCTTAATAAAACAAGTTCAACAGGAAAATAAAAAGCATAGCAGTAAAACTTGAAATATTTATTTCCGCACGTTGTCTAGCATTTGAAATTCATATATTTAAAAACGTACTAATTTCGTCAGTTGTCACATTAGCTGAGGTTACAAAAGGCGTAGCGCTTGGATGCAAATTATCTAGGTGAGAATCTCGGTCCAGTTATTCAACATTATAATTTAATTGAAGCGCGAGTGTTGACGATAAGTCCATGGTGATATTAATTTGACGGAAAAAAAATACACAATGGGCGTAAAGAATAAACCAAACAAGCTTTCTAAAAATACTCATTTAGCCGTGAACTAGCTATAACATCATCGTGCAATTCATATTGACAAAGCAGCTTCCGTGACGTGTTAGTGTAGTAGAAACACCAGATTACATTGCCGTGGCACCAGAGCAGAATATAAATATGTGTATAGTTTTCAAGAACAGGTTAGGAATCGTTCTTCTGACATAAGGCGGCGGAGTTTATAAGTAGTCATGAATATAAATATTTTTTTTGAAGCTGACTGCACTGAGATTTGCCACAGATTTTGCTATCAAGAGCATTCAAGAAAGCTCAAAATAATTTAAATTTCTTACTTTGGCCTTAAAAATTGCACAACTATTTTCTGCCGCAATATTAACTGTGAACCGACTAGCCAGTCAATGTATTTGGCCTTGTCTTTGGCAGTGTTTACCTCTGGTGCCATGTTGGATAGAATGACGCCTAGAAAGCCCGTGAGCTTACGTATATAGCCGGTACACACAACCGTGACACTTACTGGATCCTAACAAGAAAATGGCCGAAATGAACGTTAACTCCCACTTCCAAGTGTGTAAAACCTACAAAAGGAACAAGCGTTTTCTGCGTCGCATTTACCGACACCTCTTCGTAACACCCGAAATTTGGATATAAATGGTGTAGAAAAAATTATTACAAACTATGACGTAACGTGATTATTAAGGAAGAGACACGTCCTTGAAACTTGAGAATTTAAAGTGGTTATTTGCAAAATGTCACAAACTACATACATGAGTTTAAAAAATCGTGAATAGTATTAGCTTTATTTGATATCTGTGAACATTTGGCGGGTAATTACAGCCTATAAATGCCCACGGGTAACAAACACACGTTTGTGTTACAGGATCACCGCTCACTCTAGCGACTGCAATCAGCACAGCGAAAATACATGATATCAGTGCTGTGCACGTAAAGGCTCAAGTCTAACGCTCACAGCAGTGTCGCCTTTAACACCATCTTGTGCATTTACTGTACTTAAAAAACCTCAAACTACGTAAGACAGGTAGACACCTCAAATGACTTTGGTCAAATTAATTTTTCANTTACTGTACTTAAAAAACCTCAAACTACGTAAGACAGGTAGACACCTCAAATGACTTTGGTCAAATTAATTTTTCATCGACAATTTTTTTTTCTGGCCAGGATACATTCACAAATATTTAGTAGACACACAAGTTTTCTGTAATAAGACGGTTTTCTTTTCGAAAAAATTCTGGTAGGCTGAATTTCGCTCCGCACTGCGCCAGATTTTGCGCAAGTTAATCTACCTGCGATTCCCTTCCGTTGATCTCGTTAGGAAGAAATTAAAAAAATAATCGGGTGAAAAAAAGCAAGGATACTGCATTCGAAAAGTTATCAACCACTTTAAGGCTTAGGCCAAGTTATGTTTGTACGTTTGCTTACCTAAATAAAATCAGTAATAAATTACCACGCAGAAGGTACTTAATGGAATCACAAAGACGTTTCTTTGTCCGTGAAATATATAATTTAAACAATGTAAATTGTCTGAAATTTAACTGCATACCAGTGAAAAATGTCATACTGAGCTCACCAAAATCCTATTAATAATTTTGATGAGTGAATTTAACCGATTTACAGTGAATTATATCACCCCGGGTGTGCTTCCCGTAAAGTGAACTGATTTCACAGTCAAAAGTAACTTTTAAACTGTTTCTCCCGTGAGCATTATATTACTGATTGACTTTTCCTGCTCAGAATTGTAATGTTCGGTAGTTCTCAAGATACAAACGCCGTCCCTCTGATTTCGTTCCAGAAACGGACTAACAGGAAGGCAGAACTTGGAAAATTGGTTGCGTCACGTGACATCAACACATCCGGTCCCGAGGGTGAAATTCAACTGGTGAGCGAGGGCGAAGGAATGGGGACAGGGTCAAGATTAGAGGGTGGCCATTTCCGTGCAGAGAAACAATAAATCTGGCCAAGTCCCCTCGTTGTTCTCTTGACAACTGTAGCGTTCATTGTTCAGACAGGCGTGTACACGGTTTTTTACGCAAGTTCATATTATGTTTCAGCTAATCTAATATGACAGCAGTGCATTGTCAGTGACAAGGTCAAAGTCTGTTCACACTAAGATTGCGGAAGAAAATAGTTCCAGCGGTATTTTGAAATTTTTTCAGGTCGAATATATTAATTTAAATTTTTAGGCGAAATGGTTTTCGAATGTTATCAATTATATCAAATTACTCTGTGCCCATGCAAGAGTATATTTACTTGCAGCTTGAAAATATTTTAATTTTTTTTTGTTTGCGGATGCAGCGGGTAAGGCTAAAGTATCACCACTTGCCAAAAAACATGAAAAAAAAAAANTAATTTTTTTTTGTTTGCGGATGCAGCGGGTAAGGCTAAAGTATCACCACTTGCCAAAAAACATGAAAAAAAAAAAAGATGAATTAACTAATGAGCCTTCGTTCCTCTACATGGGTGCAAATAATTTTTAATGAAGTTCTTGNAAAAAAAAAAAGATGAATTAACTAATGAGCCTTCGTTCCTCTACATGGGTGCAAATAATTTTTAATGAAGTTCTTGAAAGCGTAGATGGCAGGGAGGCCTTGACGCCTCGTAGACAGCAATATAAACACGTTTAAAAGTTTTTAGTGGGAGACACAAAAACGCAGAGAAGCACACACACAAAACACGCATACAGAAACACAGACAGGAAAGTGATCTCATAAGCTTTTCTTTCCTTCTGAACGTGGGCTAAATAAAAGGAAAGGCTTTGAAAATTAGATAGAAACGTGTGCTTATACTCTATTTAATGTCAAATCACAAATACGCAAGTAAAACAATTTATAACGTGAGAGCAGCGGAGGCGTGATTCTGGTAGCTGATCGCTCAGAACGCATGTGTGCGTGAACAGGCGGAGTAATACAACCTGCCACTTAATAATGGAAAGAGTGCCGTTTGGGAGGAAGCATCCCGACTGTGGTAGAGCAAAGTATCTATTTTAGTAGTCTTTCGGAGATATTCCAGTGTTTGAATATTGTGACTACTGCCATTGTTTGTCAATTACTATGTTTTAATTCACATTGATTTCGCATGGGAAAATATACACAGCATAAAACTTAAAACGTCGGACAATAACGTGTGGAGTTGTGCATTATGCTTTGGCAGAATAAACTTTTAACAATGGTTTTCTTGGTTATAAAATCCAAGCCGGCTTCTGAAAAAAACCAAACAACCTGTTATCGCGTAGACTCATTTTAAGAAAACGTTAACAATGCTTTTTTAAATCTTACGTTTACACTAAGATATGTAAAACGCTCCGTATAGCAAACGATATTTTGCAGTATAAGCATGTATAAGCACGCCTTTAGGACTCCCTCTGAAAAGTAAGTGAGGTTATCTGTACATCCTATACACGTATATTCCGCAATCGCAGCTCGTGGATTTCAGCACAGGCAGGGCTGCACAGCGCTGAATGGTTGACAGTGGGAGGGAGAGTAAGTTTCATGATCCACATATATATTTTTTATTCAAGTTTGAAAATAGGGTTTAAAATATTCTAGGGTTGTGCGAAAGTGACTTTTTGTTTAACAAAACAAAGAAGAAAAATATGTTGTTGGATTTCATGAAAGTGAAAATAAAATGAAAAATAATAATATGAGAACGCCGATTTAATGAATGTTTAACTAAAATCTTATAATATAATCAGTGTCAACTAAATACTTGTACGTGATTAATTTAAGTCAATTAAAATTGTGAAATCGAACTTGCCATACAGTATAACAATATGCTCCTAAATATTTTCTTAACGTACATGTAATAAACATACATGTATGGATGGCATAAAGAAGGAATACATGATGTAATAAAATTCAACTTAACAAAATAGCTTTTACCAACATTCCAAGTCAAGTTCCAATTATTTCAGTAAAATTTCGGTAATAAACATAGACAAATGGATAGACAAACAAAATTTTTCAATGTTATTCACCTAAACGAACATTTGACAACCACTAAATTTTCAGTGAACTTCAAATTTCCATTTCGCTTAGATATTCATAAGTATTTAGAATTATTAAAAAATGAGGCACATGGACAAATAACCTTTACTTTTGCACCATCCTTTTTGGATAATCTCGTATTAAAATTGTTTGCCACAAAAAAGTTTTATTGATAAAAAATTATTTTAACATGGTAATTTCCTTTCTCATACCTTATTTTATGCTGTACCGATAACATATTCTAGCCATTTTATTTTGTAATGTTTAAACCTCAGATATGCGCAACATTAAAAATAAGCTAATTAATTAAATAAGTTATAAATATTTTTTACATACGTTTCATAAAAACTAAATAAAGCATTATCTTATTCACATCCACACAGCCATGTCTGCTGACTTGTTGTAAGGAAGGCTGATTAATTACTAAGCCATTTATTTTTAATTTAATTTTTCTCCTCTAGTGATAACCGAGAGAATTAAATAGCTTGTAAACCCGTCACATTTATTATGTCCATGTTAAATAAATTCAAATATAGTGAAAGTAGCATAGCTGCGAACATCTAAACGATTCATTTTACACCTGAAGTAATCACCAGCTTAACTACAGCAAAGCAATACAAACGCGCGCACCAATTGCTCGTCCCACGTAAGCGCGAAGAGCAAGACCTCCCCCTCCCCTTTTTTTTGTGAATCACCACGTCACAGCCCACCGGCGTGCGCATGCGCTAGCGATGCCGGGCGGGGCTGCCACCTCCACAGCCCAGGCACGCCGCCCAGCCTAGCACGAGCGCTGTACAAGCTACATAAAACGCGTTACTCAGTCGAGGGATCGGCGGCCTGCGATAGTTGGCAGAGTACAGAGCTCGAAGCAATCGTAATAAGGTTTCTTTTAAATTGATAGCAGCTGCGACATTAAAAATTGTTTACTGTNGGGGGGGGGGGAGGCTGCAGCCCTGCAGGTCTATAGCACGAACCGCCACAAGTTGAAGTGAACAACAGCCCGTCAGTACGAACGCATGACGCGAGCGTCGTGATGTTTAACGTTGCGTGATTATTGGCGCGTGATGTTTGATAATTATACTAGCAGGAATTTTAGGCAAGTTCCAGGTACACCGTGCGACGGTTAAATGATTCAGTGGTGAAATGTATAAGAGAGTATATTAGACTACAGTGCCAGAGACACGCCCAGTATTCTGGTTTGGAGGGGGCTCATGACGTAAAAATGTGTCCCTGTACAGCATACCAACACGGATCAGGTAAGCTGGAAACATCGACCTGTCGGAATAGTCAGAGCTCCCGAAATGTGCTGAAAGGCAACCCGTAAACCTTTGTTACAAAGGTGGCTAAATACTTTCGATCGGCATGTGAGGTGCTGTACACTGTTTAAAGAAATTTCCGTGAAATTGCGGAAAAATACCGTACCGGAAAAAAAAATTATCCACAAATATTCGTAAAACTATGAACATTACATTTCCAACAAAAACGGACATTCTGTAAAATTTCACACATCTTTTCGCGAATTCGAGGGACCTCTACTTTAATTTGCTAGTAAGATATCTGAATGTCCGGTTTACAAAGCGTCACTACGAGAAAAAGCTTAACTTAAGTTATGCGATTGTTTCATGTGTATAAAAAACCATTTAAAAATAAGTTAAATATTTTGTACCGGAGGGAGGTTTTAACTCAAATAAATATTTTATGTGACGCTAAGAATCTTACTATTTGTGTATCATGCTCAGCTGATTGGCGGGAGCGTACAATTATTGCATGGATTAGGTAGCGTTTCTTTAATAATTTCCGTTTCAAATTATTGTTTAAGTGTTTAAAGTGTTGCTAATTGTAATAGATACCTTGTGCTATTTTTTATGTTTGAATAAATATTTTCAGGAGACAAGAATATTCTACCTGCCACAGGAACGATAATGTTGTGCTTCTAGCCGCGTAAAGCGCTTCGTGTAGCCCGAGTGGCGAATCCTAGAAGGGTGTTGGTTGGGGGGGGGGGTCTTAAAGGGGACTTATTTTGCACTGGATAAAATTACATTATTCATGCAATCAAGTACGTTGTTAAAAGCACAGTATTGAGACATACACTTCGTACAGTAACAGGAAATTTATAAAAAATATTTATACAACCTATCCTTTAAGTACTAACATACATATGTATAGGCTGTTCACGGTTAAGTGAGCACTTTCGATACCAACCTTTGGAAAAGGTCACTGCCTCTACCGGCATTTATTTTAATGGGCACACTGACTGGTATGCGTCCAGTAAAGTTGGCAACGACAAATGGGAAAGAAGTTTCATAGCTTATAATTTAATTAAAAGTGTTTGGTAAGCATATGTGAATACTGAAATTATGTCTTTTGCTTTCGGATTTCTAATGCGTATAAGAGTAAGAAATAGAACACATGTGAAATATTTACTTTTCTAATAATTTCAAAGTTCCACTTACATACGCATGTATAAAGTGATCAGGCCAAGAGCAGTGTTAATTTTACATATGGTGGAATAATACACAATGTTCATGCAAGTAGATTTTAAGCAGGGATTTTAGAAGTGATCATTTTACCGTAAACAGCATACATCATTATATATAAATGCTTAATGGTAAGCATGTGATTTGAACGTAATTGCACAGTTCCCACCTCTCAAGTAACCCCCTCCTTAATAGGTTTCAAGATCCGCCACTGCTCGGCATTGTTCGTTTCCGGAACCGGAAGCCATGGGAAATACGAAGAGGTTCTACATTTTGCATGTACGAAACTCGTTTCCGTTTTTCGTCGTTACGGAGCGCCTACATTAACTGTAAATTTCCGTAAAAATTTCCGTTTATAGACGGAAATTTTCAACATCGTGAGTGATCGTACCATCCACCTGTCGGCGTTTTCACCTGGATTTCGCGGACGAACAACAGTCCGTAACCCTAAGATGGCTGTATGGAATGCCACCGCCATTTAGTGACGTCAATCACGTCACCGTTGTAATATAAAACAGTATGATGGTATCATGTGGATAGTCTATTCGCGGTTTCTTCACAATTTTTGAATCAAACCTTTGTAAAATCACCCCATGTATGACGTATTTATTAATTTCCTACGTAGTATATGTATTACAAACGTTTTATACTTGTGTTAATACAAAAGTATCTTATATTTGGTTAAATTGAAATTTTACTTATATTTTGTATATAAATTATAATATTTCATTTATAGTTTTTATGAATAAAGACAGGGAGAAAAAAGGCGTGTTGGTAATGGCTAATAAGAAATAATTATTGTGCAAAATATTATTAATCTGAGCGTGCAAGATTGCGCAGTCATCAGCTCAGCCCCACCGAACAACTTTAGGGTAAATATCAAAGTCATACCAGACCGCCCAAGAAATAATAAAGAGCTGGAAATTATGATGAATAAGTGAAATTACATTTGTGCATAAACCTACCAAAAATTGAAAGAAAGTCTTCCCTGAAGGGAAGGCTTTATATAGGGCTATATAGGTTATGATACCTACAAAAGGAACTCCTGGATAGTATATTGCTGGGAGATCCTATAAATATTGACGCTACTTTCACCCGAGTGATACAGGATGTTGGCTAGTAGGGTACTGGGTTACTGTACTTTGGTGCAGACTAAGGGCACATGTAGTTGTTGCATAAGGGCTGAACAAATACTGTTATTGTGAGTTAGTTATTAGTTAACACACAAGTCTTTTATTTGACTGAAAATAACATGGGTATTTACACACACGAGACTGAGCCACCCCCACCCCCCTCATTACACGTCGTAGGCCTGAAAGGCGGGTTGGCGGAGTGCTATGCGTCAGGAGGAAGGTTGCTTGAATGGAGACGTTTTTACTTAACTGTGACTGCGGCTTTTGGTGAGTTGTCTTCGTTGGTTGGTGTAGCAGGGTCAGCTCGGCGTGCCTTCTAGGAAGTCCGGGGTTGGTTTCCGTGACTTCTGGTGTCTCTACGATCTCGGCTGGCTGTTCTCCCATCGGAGACCGTAGCGCGTTTCTCTTGTGTCGACGTCCGCTACGATCCGGCCTGCGCTTCCGACTTCTCCTTGCGTCTCGGCTGCTGAACAACTCCCGTCTCGGCTGATGAACAACTACTCACATTGACTGGTTCTGCCGGGGTCCGAACCCTGGCCTCGGTTGACTCGACTGACTCCTACATCACTCTCGGCGCGGGGGCCTCACTGCTCCGCCTCCCGGCGATGATACTGAACAACTGCTTTCTCGTCTCGGCTGCCCTAGTGATTTAACTCGTTCGTCGCTATATTAAAGCGACGTTTGTCAGCGATTTCTCGCGAGGGAATTGGGGAGTTCCCCTGTGTAACTCGGGCGTTTTTTGTGCCCGATGTTATGTTTTGTCAGTGGATTGTGCGCTCCAACCAGGGTGGTGGAAGGGTGAGGGGGTGTTGCGGGGATTCCTATGGTACTCATTTCTGAGTTGTGGTCTGCACTTTAAGACCAGCCCCCGTGGGGGACAAAGGAAGCAGCACGCGGCCTATCTACTATTTCTCTTGCGTGACTGAAGGTTCTCCCCCGAGCCATAAACGGGACTTTACCTGTGTCCATCGTGCTTCGGTTCATCTACAGGGGTGAANCTGAAGGTTCTCCCCCGAGCCATAAACGGGACTTTACCTGTGTCCATCGTGCTTCGGTTCATCTACAGGGGTGAATCCCCGGGTTGAAAGTTTCGTGGTCAGCTGCCTGCCCTGGATATGTACTAATAAGATGTCAGGGTGTGGTAGCGGTGCTATTCCTATTCTAGTACGCGACATGCATCAATATAGACCTGTCATGCCGGCTAAATTGTTTGATTTGTGCGTCCAAATGGAAAAAACATGAACTCTGACATGTTATGAGGCCTTTGTAAATGTAATAGAAAAAGAAAACCTTGGTTTCCAAAAAAATATCTGACAGCATTTGTACACGAAATAGTGTTTAAAATACATTTTTGTACAAAATTATTTTTCATTCTAACACTGGAGGTGTTTTCCAATACTGTAGATTTAATCACATCTTAAAACCGCTTTCGTGGACTAATTTTTGTTGAGCTCAATGCACTACGCTTTCAGGCCCATTTAATTTATGTCTTCGGGTGATGCAAACACTAAACTTTTCGAAGCAGCGTTTCTTCTTACCTTACACCTGAGTGAAGAGATGACGTATTTTACTAACTTATGTCATGTTCTGGTAAAATGGAGACGCTTAGGCTAGTTCAAACTGGGGACCTCTCCATTTTGAACAACGCTGAGCATTGTTGGAAAATGTTTTAAAATGTGTCAATTGTTAGAGGAATCTGTGATATTGTGTTATTTACTAAGTGTTTAAAGTAAATTTGAGAAGTTATTTGTGTAAAATATTTAAGTGTCGACTGTGGCTGTTAAAAAATTAATAACAAGAAACAAACTAAAAATGGTTGCTAAAGAAAATAAAAACAGCGGCAATTGTTATATATCAAACTATTGTCTTACTTCCAGACGTCAGCGATGTCATCCTGAGAATAAGTAACAGATGAGCCTGGCATCTTCTGTAATGAGCTGCACAACACTGAAAGGATAAAGAGGGTTGGATTCACTGCAGCGCGGTTGATGAGGATGGGCGCATGAAGCCTGTTCAAGTGCTGAAGAAGGGATGGCACCATCATATGCGACTTTTGTGCTTGATAAATAATGTTAGTGTAAGCCTGCCAACATCGCTAATGCCATTTGAAAATATATGTATATGACAAACATATTTTCTCTCTTGTAGGCTTATTAATTTTTGCGTATTTCATGCTTAACTTGAATTTGAACTTTGCCTCTAGTTTAACAACGAGAAAAATTTTCTGGCACAGTTAGTTACGAGAATATCCAACGGGCAGCCAAATGTTATCACTTTTTAGAGTATCATTAAAATTGAGATTGGCATAGTTTTTTTTTAATAATATTAAAAACACTGCCTAGTTTTATTTTTACTTCTTGCAATTTCATCTTTGGCCATTGCCTGCATGCCCATTACTTAAAGCCAATTATCGCAGATTTACTAACCATTTGTTCACAGAGTTACTGTGANGCCATTGCCTGCATGCCCATTACTTAAAGCCAATTATCGCAGATTTACTAACCATTTGTTCACAGAGTTACTGTGAGCTGTGGCCTTTGCTTGAACGTTTATTGCTTACCAGTTTCACACGTTACCGTTATCCAAACTGTTTGTGTTTATACTTACATGGCTTTGAAAGAACATTGGGAGGTTTTATTTTCCACGAAACCAATCTGACACAACTTATATACAATCACATAATTATAACATGTTAGTGCTTGGTGTATTATTTCCAGTCAACCATCGGAAACTTGTGCNGCCATTGCCTGCATGCCCATTACTTAAAGCCAATTATCGCAGATTTACTAACCATTTGTTCACAGAGTTACTGTGAACTGTGGCCTTTGCTTGAACGTTTATTGCTTACCAGTTTCACACGTTACCGTTATCCAAACTGTTTGTGTTTATACTTACATGGCTTTGAAAGAACATTGGGAGGTTTTATTTTCCACGAAACCAATCTGACACAGCTTATATACAATCACATAATTATAACATGTTAGTGCTTGGTGTATTATTTCCAGTCAACCATCGGAAACTTGTGCNACTTATATACAATCACATAATTATAACATGTTAGTGCTTGGTGTATTATTTCCAGTCAACCATCGGAAACTTGTGCAAAAGCCTTTTCTGCTAACATTTTTGTACACTGGGTTGAAAGGGCAAAATAAGCTCCATAAAAAATTACCTTTATATATATTTTTCTATATAGAAACATTTTTTATCGATTGTTGTTACGTATTTTTACTTGCAGGAGTTGAAAACATTGGTTTTAGCTGCATGTAGCGAGTTACGGTAGAGTGTATTGAGATGTATAAGTTTTCAACAAGCTTCCTGCAATATAAAATTGTATGTTTTATACATATAGGGTATAAATTAAACAAATTTTTGGCAACATACATATAATTCAACATACAATATTTTGTAAACAGTATTGGTATTTCCATAAGCAAGTGACTAAAATGATACATTTTACTTAAATATTTACAATATAAATATGCATTACATTCGTTGTTTCTGAAACTGCAAATTTATGTCAGCCACTAATAGTTAGACATGAAACGTCTCTTCAAGAAAGAGCTACACCAATAAATATATCACTTATCTAGAGTTATTCTTTATTATTCATATTCTACCAGAACTGATAAACTTGAAAGAAGTATGTTTACTTTTAAAGTGTCGTACAATCTAAATCGCAGAACATATTTAATAAAACTATTTCCAAATTAATGCTATAAAATTCACAAAATAGTGAAAAGAATTTGAAATGTTATGTTTTATAGTGCCCGTTGGCGAATAACACTAAAAACTACATTGTCCTACAGTAAAAATTAGTTTTTGCTGTGAATTTGTTACTTAAAGATTATTGCCTGCTGACTAAATTTTCCTAGTTCTGCTTTTCCATATTTTTAATAATACACAGCATGGATGATAAATCATGACAAATGTCTAAGTTTATTAATGTTTAATTCTTCATTTTAAAGAATGTTGTAAATGAGACATATTGAAGTTATTAAAATTTCTCTTTCGTGAGAGAGTAATTTGTTAAATCCACTCAAAATTCAGTAATTTGCAACACTGTGTAGATGACACCATAATTAAACTAAAAGAAATAAAACTGCTTTTATTCATTATTTACACTAAAATAAACAAACATTGGAAGTGAAATTACTGTGGTAAAAATTGTGCGTCAGATAATACGCGTTATAGTTCTTGAAGCACGCGTGTTGTGCTATTTCGTGACAGACTCTTAATTCAGTTTTTAAAAAAAATCATACTTGACCATTTTGTAGTGTCATATAATTGTTACGAAATGACAAACGAGGTTTTACACGTGCTTGAATTTTAAACCATTTCATTGCGAAGAAGTATTTAACCGGAAGTCTTCCTATTCAAAGTATTATTTATTACGCACGAGTTGTTTGGAACTTTCAATAATGTGCCGTTTACTCTCGGTTTACTTTTAATTAGTTGGTATTTCTTTTTCAACAAACTGTCGCGACCCTGCAACAATTTTAGCAAACAGAACTAGCGTAACAGCTTGTTGCGCGCTAGAAACGTCTCGATATGTAACGAGACCTCTTCTGTTTGTTGAAGAAGTATGTCAAGTCTGTACAGTTTAAAACTTTTTCAGATCATGGCGACTACGTCATGTTATGCTAGGTTTGTATAATATATAATCCTTCCACTTTTCCAACGGACGTTAATGCAGGCGTCTGGCTAAGAGCACTCAAATTAGAATTATTTTTAACACTACCTACATACGTTGAAATTGTATGTATGGCAGTTTTAGTATTAAATAGTTTCCTAGTAGAGTGATAAGTGATGCTAGGTTTTTTTACCTCTTTCTTTCTCAGAAGTGCCTTTTCTTTACCACGCATGTCTACCAAAGCGGTACAAAGCAAGGATACATAATGAATATAAAAGAATACCCCAACTTTGAAGGTATATAATAACAAAACAAAACAACCTACAACCTTGGTTGACCAATCAAATGAACCGTGGAACTATAAAGTTGGTTTACCGTATCTTCATAAATGTTCAATGTGACCACCACTAGCGGCCCGAACGACATCTACGCGATAATCAAACTCGTTCCACACTCNTCAATGTGACCACCACTAGCGGCCCGAACGACATCTACGCGATAATCAAACTCGTTCCACACTCTTGTCAGCATGTTCGGTGTTACGGTTTGTATGGCGTTCGTAACTCTCGTTTTGAGGTCGTCGATGCTAGCTGGCAAAGGTGGACGAAACACTTGATCCTTTATGTACCCCATAAAAAAAATGGCACGGGGTAAGATCCGGACTTCTTGGTGGCCAATGGTGAAGAGCCTGGTCACCAGCTGCTNCCCATAAAAAAAATGGCACGGGGTAAGATCCGGACTTCTTGGTGGCCAATGGTGAAGAGCCTGGTCACCAGCTGCTGCTCTACCAATCCAGCGTTGCGGCAACGCCTCGTTCAGGTATCCGCGAACAGCTATGTGCCAATGAGGTGGCGCACCATCCTGCTGGGAAATGAAGTCCCCCGCCACCTCTTCTAACTGAGGAAACAACCACTCTGTAAGCATGTCCAAATAAGGGATTCCAGTAACAGTGGGCTCGTGAAAAAAGAAAGGGCCGAAAACAGTGTCTTTGGATACAGCGCAAAACACGTTCACTTAGGGGGAAACGCGCTCGTGTTCGGTGGTTTTATGTAAAGGCTCCTGACCATATCCGCACGTTTTGCCAGTTCACCTTACCATTTGCATGGAACGTAACTTCATTTCATCGCTAAAAATCAGCTTGGAAATGAAGACATTGTCTACCTCGTTCTGGTTAAGAACGAACGCACANAGAGCCTGGTCACCAGCTGCTCCTCGACCAATCCAGCGTTGCGGCAACGCCTCGTTCAGGTATCCGCGAACAGCTATGTGCCAATAGGGTGACGCACCATCCTGCTGGAAAATGAAGTCCCCCGCCGCCTCTTCTAACTGAGGAAACAACCACTCTGTAAGCATGTCCAAATAAGAGATTCCAGTTACAGTGAGCTCGTGAAAAAAGAAAGGGATGAAGACAGTGTCTTTGGATACAGCGCAAAACACGTTCACTTTGGAGGAAACGCGCTCGTGTTCGGTGGTTTTATGTAAAGGCTCCTGACCCCATATCCGCACATTGTGCTGGTTCACCTTACCATTTGCATGGAACGTCGCTTCATTTCATCGCTAAAAATCAGCTTGGAAATGAAGGCATTGTCTACCTCGTTCTGGTTAAGAACGAACGCACAGAAATCTCGTCTCAGTTTTTTATCCCTTTCGGTAAGAGTCTGTACAAGCTGTAACCTGTATGGTTTGTACAGCAATCGCTTTCGCCACACTGTCCATACCATCGATTGAGGGATTTGCATTTCCCGGCTAGCTTGTCGAGTTGATTTTCTTGGACAGCGAACGGACGCTTGTTGAATCCGTTGCACATTCTCTTCAGACATACGTGGCCGCCCGGAACTTTTGCCTTTGCAGAGGCACCCTGTGTCACGGAACTGACGAAACCAACGTGCGATACTCCACCTATTGGGAGGACGACGTTCGTATTTGCGATGGAATTCACGTCGAACAGTCGTAAGCGATTCACATTTAGTAAACTTAATAACACAGAACGCCTTCTATTGTTCGGTAGCCATCGTGATGCGGACTAACACACAACACATGCTCATAGTGCGACGACAGATGCTCCCAGTGTCATCTCTCGGCACATAAAGGAAACATCAGACCGTCCCCTTCACATTGACGTGTCGAATGCGAGCTCGCTACCCCCTCATCACCTCAAACCTAGCGTTACGAACGCCATCCAAACCGTAACACCGGACATGCTGACAAAAGCGTGGAACGAGTTTGATTATCGCGTATATGTCGTTCGGGCTGCTCATGGTGGTCATAATGATTATTTATGAATGTATGGTAAACAAACGTCACGGTTCTACGGTTCATTTGATTGGTTAATCAAGGTTGTAGGTTTTTTGGTTTTGATATTATAGACCTTCAAAGTAAGGGTATTTATTCTTTTGTAGTCATCCTGTTTTATTCCAATTTTTATAGAGTGGTATACGTAGTTAAAAATCATTTCTGTCTTGCAATTACTTGCTTTGCTGTATTAATAAACAGCAGAATAAACTTACTTGAATCAATGAATATTTCTGTTAGTTGCGAGTGGAACTTTGTAAATATTTATAGATACCTTCTCATACTCTACTTTTCATGAAAATATTTTCACCACTGCGGAACATATTTTAAGCAATTGTAGGCTAAATTAGTGTCTAGAACCTCTCGCAGGCGTGTTATGAATGTTTATGTATCGAAGAACGATTAACGGATGAGCCAGTGGCTTTGCCAATGGTTATTTATTAGTGTAGAACGAATATCCAATACCTTATGTGGAATACGATGAAATATAGTTGTCTCAGCTACTAAGATAAAATGTTTAAACAAATAACTAGAACTTTTTTCTATCAGCACGAGGAAAAATTTATGCGGATATCATATTTTAATACAACGAAAAATCACAGAAAAACATAACATTTTAGTACATACATAAACATCTATACAATAAAACTAATACAATATAATTATAGTCATCATCGGGCTAAGTACACGGAGATCAATGTTGTAACCACTTAGGAACTTGTACTTTATTCACGCCACTGGTTTTGAATGAACTTGCATATACAACTTAATATACTTGTCTCTTCGAGGTCGATGATGCTAATGAACTGTTATTAATACTTAACTCGTGTGTTTTAAGTAATGCATTTTATCGTCCAGTGCTGGGCTTAAAACTGTTACATGATGAGCTGAGTCATACCAAGGAACGACTTAAAAGTAACCAAATGAATGTGCACACATTCTAACCGAATATACGTAAAGTGATCTGGAGCTGAAGGTCGTACAGAATACATATTGCGTAATAATAAAAATTTTGAAAGTTCGCAGTTGGCATGCAGCAGTCCTCGTCCGTCTTTCAACTTGGAGTGTGATGTAAAACGTGAAAAGTCTTTTCCGGGAACTTCCCAGGAAATCGGGTCCACACATACACAGAATTAAACATACCAGTCGCATTATCTTCTTATCGGATTCCCCTCACAATAACAGAGCTGCCCTACAACTGTGCACAGTAAAAAAAATGTACGTTTTACAAACAATTTTTTGGAAACTAATTGCCAAAATTTTTCGTGTATCTTTAGGCCAACAAGTAAAATATTGTCTCTTGACAATCTCATGTTGTATGAAATGTAATAAACTGTTTACGTATCTCCATGTTTAAAATAAACTTGACGTCCCCAGTACTTGCTTGTTAAAATTCAACTTTAGTTTTAATCATTCTACAGTATGGTGTGGTAAAATTTAATCTAAGTTACTTGTGCTGTTGCGGAAATAACCTTGGCAACTTGTTGTCAAAGATTTGTTTTAAAAAATGCAGTTCCTCTACAGTTCACTATTTCCACTCCGATGCAGGCGTCAGCTGTAAAATGGCAAAGCAGCTTCGTCTTCACATTGAGAATCGGTAGTTGTGCGACAGAATATCCGAATCGTTTTCGGGAAGTCGTGGGTAAAACCACGACTGGCGGTAGCGGGTCGGTTTTCTCACTTGATTTCCCATCCTCCGTTGCAGGCAAACACAGGCGAATTTCCTTTGTGTTTACGTCCCACTTCGTCGCGTTTATATTAGAGATTGTGCGTTACCAGATGAAGGTCATCACCCACTCTGGACGTCACTTGGATCAGAAGCTACGTTCGCCTCTAGCCATACGTGCAGCGACAGTCACGGCTGCAGAAATACTACGCAAATAAGACTTCCCCGTGGCAAAATATTTGAAAAATCAAAAATGCATTTTTAAATTGTGCGTGCCAGAACCATCAACCCGCCAAGAAGGATGGCCTCCATTTGCGCAGTGGAAAGCATCACGAATTAGTATGAAGTTGGTATGCGTGTGCGTCGGTGAGCCAGAAGTAGAGAGACGAAAGTCTAGCTGCTTCACGAAGTAGCGTGATGTTGGTAAGCATGTAGTATGGTAATCCAGAAGTAGCGAGACGACAGTAGAGCTACCTGACGAAGTAGTACGAGGCAGGCAGACTTGTGAGCTGGTGGGGCAGAAGTAGCGAGACGACGGTCCTGCTGCCTCAGTGGGAGATCTTGGACTCGGGCGGCTGTATGCTGACGCCACTGTAGAGCTGGTGGCAGGCCGAGCAGTCGAGCGCCATCTTGCTGGACAGCTGTTGCAGCGCCGTGTGAGCCTCTGCAACCAACAACCACGCCGCACCTCAGTGCACAACCGGAGTGACCCAACACACAGTGATCAGAGTACGGCTGCTTGCTGCGCCCCCAGATACATCCGCGCATTCCAGGAGATCGAAATTGATCACCAGCAACGTGGTAGGAAATGCATTCGCGTATCAGTGCCTAAGCGTCGAGCTCCGTAAGACACCGGCTCAACTGATAACATGTTGCCACCTGTAGAATTCGCTTTATAATTCGCCCACAAGCTAACCTACAAAAATGTTTACATTTATATCAATTCTTCATCAGATCGCAAATTATTTGACAGCATCTATAGAACTTGGAAGCAATTATTAACTTAAAAAAAAGACTAAATAAGGTATGTACGACTCGGTAGAAAGATAAAACGGCAATAACGATGCTAAAGTTTGTACACGGAAATTCGTTAAATCTAACCTCACGTAAAAAAAAAAAAAAAAAAAAAAAAAAAAAAAAAAAAAAAAAAAAAAAAAAAA
>NQII01001194.1:336892-348472 GCA_002778355.1 Clitarchus hookeri | reverse complement strand
AAAAAAAAAAAAAAAAAAAAAAAAAGGTTCACTTCATTCCAAGTCTGAATCAGTGATTTCCATCCTTAAAATTATTACATAATTCTTACTGACACTTTAGTTAACTAGCTTTTACCAGTGAGTCAGCACAACGTTATATGGTATGTGTGCCAGGCCAATGTAATTAACTAGTAATCAGTATAAATCACTGGTATATCAGTGAGTACACAGAGGAATGGATTTTGTTGACTAAAACAAAGTTCGTTTGGCGTAAGTGCTGTAAGATCACCAAAGTCTAGCGTGCTTCATTCTGAAATGTAGCCTATTTGTGACGGAGGCTACTGTTACAGGCTAATTCGCCGCTAGAGTTGGGCGGAGCCAGACTAGCGCGACATTACAACCGTATTTTAGCGTTTAGCGCGGCTTATCTCAGAACTGAACTGGGAACTTGGATGAAATCACATTTGTTGATCATGAACCTATTATTTCTGCTGGGTAAATTACAGCGGTGAAGCAAGATCGCTACTAAGCCCTATGACTAGGCGGACAGCCGACAGTGGCGAAATGGCCAATCAGAACAGACGTGTCCACAAGCAGAATGCAGATTGAAATATTGCGCCCAGCGTGAACCTAGGATTTACGGCCGACTCATGGTGGATTACACCGCTGCTTCATGGGCCGCCTGCACAGTACATAAAATCATCTTAGGAACGAAATATTATCGCGACCTGGGTGTTCACCCTAAGCCACTTGTACAGCTTGTTTACTGTAACCTGAAGTTTACAAGAACTTATTAGTTACTACTTTATACTTCTTTAGGAACTACGTATTCATCCACAGTCAACGTGCAGCCAATAAACCACACACGCACGCCGACACCAACACGTTGGCTGTGAGGTAAACAAGTCCTGGGTCTCAAAATCTTTATCTTAAGTATAATTTTTAAATTAGTGGTTAGTTGAATTGGTTTCTGTTTGTTTTACCCGCATTGAAACAATAATTAAAACTAATCAACATAAACTGTACACCCAACCAAACAAAGAACAGAGAAGATTTAACGATTACATCTTTAGTGTCTTGTAGAAGCTCTCTTTCGCTGCCTGTTTCCTTCCACCTCGCTTCTTTTTAGCGTGTGTTCTTGGTTTCGCCTGTCTCAGATGATGCACATTACGTATGGACGGATCCCTAAAATATAACATTTCTGTGATCTCAGATGGTCCGCACGAAACCACGCAAAGTCACATATCACATGAATCAATCAACGGGTAAGCTCGTCAGATCAGTTATGGCAGGCCTTTTAAGTCCTTAAAAACGAGTCATCGCAGGTCGTGGAAGAAATCTAGCACAATATTGTTTAACTATTAAAATATTTATTTCGAAATCTGTTTTCCCACATATCTTCTCATGCTCCATATACTTATTTTTTAATGCATTTGGAACTTTATTTTGAACCACTTTGTACGGTTTTGATTTCAACGAGACCAAACTACTTAAAAATCAACCGTAAGAATTGAATCATAAAATTTTTATGAGTTAAATATGTAGGCTACAATAGCATTCTACTGCACTTTAAAAATAAAATTTTATATTTATACGTTAATGCAAAATTCAATTTTAAAATTGATGCGCGTTACAATAATTTCATAAATATAATGAAATTACATTAATTTTGCAATATTTTACCTATATGTAGGCCTACCAGTCATGCTAAATATTTGATGTGAAAATCAAATACAAACCACAAATATTTCAGAATTTAGTAATTTGTTATGCTTACGTTTAAGTGCAAATTCTTTGTCAATAAGAACAACTGAGAGTAGCTTAATATACCAGATTCTGTTATTGATAACGAACTAATTTGTAATAGTATTGTAAAATTATACACGTGTTAATTTCCCTCACAGTTATACAAATTGTAGATGGAGGATACAGTAATTTTTATACGTCATATGTCGTAAAACGTTTTTTATTTACAAGCTTTTGTATCCAGAACTTTTTAGTAAAAAATAAATAACTTTATAGGTGTCTAGAGTAAATGCAGCATGAATAAATCTAAAGCAACCTAATTTCCCACAAAAAAATGTTTTAAGTTCTGATTTAAATAACTGCAGCCTAACCTTCGTGGGGCAACCATTATTTCTCGCACCGCAGTCACAAATGAACTGACGTATAACGATCACACCGCACCACCGTCACTGGGGACGCAGTGACCTTGAACGGAACATGCTTTCTCGTATACTAGTAAGGCCAACAGCAGTTGTAATATAACAGGAGTGAGGGTTATTTTCGACTCACCCTCGTACAGTTTTGCGTACAGAATCATACAAAACTGCCACTACAGACTACAGAAATATCAGAGCTTAGTCTGCATACTTAAGGAGCCCGCCTGCCTGGTACCTGAACTGCGTTGTGGTGCGTTTCAAATACACGTGAGTGATTTCAAGACGTTGCGCACATTAGTAAAACCATTTCAGAGCACTCCAACGTAGTTAAAACAAAAGTACTCGAGGGTGCTGTATTGAATATTGCTACGTACTTCTCATCAGTAAAATTACAGTGTCACAGGCTTGAAGTCTCGTAGCGTCCTGCCAGCATAGCTCAGGTGCAGGGTGGCCGACTTGTAGCCGGAGGGTCGGGAGTTCGCGACCCGGTTCCTCCGCGGCAGGCTTTCAGTCCGCATGTCTCGCTTCATGTGGACTAGGAATTTGTCAACCGGTCGGTCTAACTTGTGCTCGTCACACGTCCCTTCCACTCACTTACAATACGAGCCTCACGCTCTGTACACTGGCTCATGTATCGGTCCAAAGTCAATAAAGGCTACTTTAAAAAAAAAACGTAGGTACACGCAGCACGACGAGAACGTGGCACGCCAGTTCAGAGCCTTGCGCTTAGCGGCGATGGGGCATTTGATGAGCTTGGCGGCGTAGCCCTTATCGCCGCCTTCTTTCCTGGCCTCTAACGCGGAACATATCTCCAGGTGGGCGGGCTCCTTAATTACGGAGCTGTTTTGTAAGTGAAGAACGTGAAGGTCGTTGTACCTTTGAGCCGGCAGTGCCTCCTGTCGGCATCTTGCACGCTGTAGAACGGCCTCGGCTCAGCAGCTGCTTGGACGCCCAGTTCTGCAACCCATGACATTCATACACTTGAAATGGGCAGTCAGAGCCTTATCTAATACTCAGATACGTTTGCCAATCTTTTCACTTTGGTACATTACAAACGTAACTGAAAATATCAATAATTTATTTTAATATTTTATACGAGTAAAATTACGTCAAAGAGAGTTTTATTTTCGTCTTAAAATAGTTTCTACGTAAATACAGGATGCAGCTGAACTCTACCAACAGACTGTGGAAAAAAGGAAGAAAAAATATATAAGATCTTTAACCCAAGTCTATTCCGGAAGGGAACCACCCTTCAAAGAATCAGATATTTATTCTGGTAACAACCAGAATGAAATATATACGTCTGCGTTTCTGGATAGTGCGTAACTGAACAACGAAGTACAAACTATAAAAAATTGGGTGTCCATATCAACCCCCTTCCATAAAAAATGAGTGGTTGGAACCCCATTTGTGTATCAAAAAATGTAGCTCTCCAGCATTTTTAGGTTGTTCTCTGTGAATTAGTAATCTGCTTTTTATGGTAAACAATAAGATCACATTGCGTTTTTTTTTTAATCTAAACGCCACCGTTTTTAAGAAATCTGAACATAATAGTTTTAAAACCGAATAGCAGAATCTGGCAGGTAAGTATAACATTTCCACCGTTAAATAATTATGTATTAATTTCTCGAGAAGGGTGACGTGTAGGGTACAAATGCGTCACTTTTGTTTACCATGTACGGTGTAATACTAATTCGCAGGGAACATCCCAAAAATGCAGGTTGGTTACATTTTCTTACTTTCTTAACGCGGAAATGGGGTTCGAATCCTACCTGTTTTACGGAAGGGGGTTGACATTGGCACCCGAATATTTATGGTTTGTAATTCGTCGTTCAATAATGCGTTGACAAGAATCCTAGAGATGTATCTTTCATTCTGTTTATGTTACTAGCAATAAAAGTCTGCTTAAGTTACACTTTCAAGGGTGGCTACCTCCATCCGGAATACACTTATGCTAAATGTCGTAAATGTATATTTTCCGCCTATTTCTCGATGAGGAATCCCCTGCCGAAATTTGTCGGTAGAATTCAGTTTTTTCCTGTATTGCCATATTGCAATCATCTTAAAACTAACAAATACTTTAAAACTATGAAAACTAGGCCTTAAAACAATAAACTAGGGCATGAAACAGCTACACACATCTGGTCTACGTCCGATGTAGGTCACGCCGAGATTCGACCAAAACTGTTCGACCTCTTACAGCTCATGAGGATGACATCTTAGCAAGAACGTCCACCAACGACCCACGTTATGGCAAAATGGATTTATAAAGAAGTGTACAGAATGGTCTCAATCTGATGGACCGTTTTGTAACAGCATTTAACAAAAAAACATATAATTACAGTGTAATAAGCTGGAACCGTGTATTGGTAAAATTTACCAAGAAATTTTCTTAAATGAATAGTAAAACACCCTTGAAAATTCAAGTAGATGTAAATTTGTGTACACTCACAGATATTTCCCTACATTTTCTGATTAATTCTGTAGATGTTTGGTGTTTTTCGAATGTTTACAAAAATAATTTCAATTTAAGTTACGACGACAATACATTCGCTAAAAGGTTGGAAATGGTGTGTTGTCTGCAAGAAGAAATTCGTAATAACTACGCAAGTTAACAAATATCGTATTTGCGGCAGGAACAATGATATTCATGTTTCAGTGTTGAATAACGCCTAGTAGAGGTAGGTACGTTGGGCTTAACTTCTCGTCGACAGCGTGGCAGTAGAATGATTATCTGCGTCCCGCGACAATGTATTTTAAATGGGACAAAACTGGCACCTGGCACTAGCGCCGGGTGGCCGCCATGTTGGGACGTCACGTAACCGCCATCTAGCATCTGGGTTGCCTTGACCTTGACCTCATGCCCGTGACCTTTAACGACCTTGAAATCAAATAAATCCAAAACAATTAAAAAACCATTATAAGATCCCAATTTAAAAATTATTTTAAAAAATTCTTTAAAGATGTACAGGTAAGATGTCCGGGGTTCGATGACAGGTGGATCGACTAACCCCCCCCCCCCNTCGCCATGTTGTGATGTCACCCAAACACCATTTTGTATCAGGGTGACCTTGGCATTGACCTTAAACCTTGACCTCATGCCCGTTACCTCTGATGGCATTAAAACCAAAACATCTAAAAAACTGCAAAAAAAAATTATTAAATTCCAAAAATTTATAAAATTAAAAAAAACTAAAAAATTATTTAAAGATGTACATTTAGGAGATCCAGGGTTCTATGGCAGGTTGATCGACTAAGCCCCCCACCCGACCGACCCTCACCAGGTCGGCCAGTGTCCATATCGTTAGCCATGTTAGATGTTGATGGCCTTGACCTTGACCCCGGTGACCTTGAAGCCCAAAAAGTTCTACGAATCCCAAAAAATCTCCGAAAAAGTTCAACAAATTCTTAAAAAACCCTTGACACTTGACGCAATGAATGACCCAAAACCCATTACCCATTACCCCCAAGACCCAAGACCCAGATCACATGACCCCAAGACTCCATGACCCAAGACACATGAATCGTGACCCGTGACCCATGACCCATTGACCCAATGACCCATCGACCCATGACCCATTGATCCATAACCCATTGATCCATAACCCATTGATCCATAACTCATGACCGAAAAAACCCTAACAATTTATAAAAAAATAATAAATAAAAACTTGCAGTAATTTATCAAAAAATTACAAACAATTAATAATTTTATATAAAAAACTTACGTTTCCAGATGTTTCCTTAGCGCCACGTCCAGCAGACGACTGACCCTCACCCATGTTTCTCATTGGTCAATTAGTCGACAGGCATCCACCCCCTCACCTTTGCTCATTCTGTCGAATGCACTTCGCCCACAATATTAATTTTTTCATTTGTAATTTGCTTACATTTTCATCACCTAGGTGATGCTATTGTATTAATTATCGATTTAGCCGCCATAGGATCTGTCGATTTAGCCACTGTGTTGGTTGTTGTCTACCTTGCCCTTGACCCCAATTAAATATTACTCGAAAAATCGAGAAAAATCACAGTCCATATAAATGACCATTACTGGTTGGTCACAACAAGGACCCATACTGACTAACCATACTAGCCAACGACTGACTCCACCTAAGACTAACTCCACCCAAGACTGGTTCCTGGCGAGATTGGTTGAGCACAAAACTAGCTCCTGATGAGACTAGTTCCTGCAAAACTGACTAGAACAACCGACAAGACCAACCTGCCATACCAGCCACCGATACAAATGATGATGATTAATCTCGAAAAAAATTTCAAATAATAGTTTTGTAGCTAACCTCTTCACCGAAATTCTTCTCAGAATCTCCGCAGAACATTTCTACCGGAGGTGACCATAAGAAAGAACCATACTAACTTACCAAGCTAACTTACCAGACCAACTGACCAAGCAAACCAACTAGTTGCGAAACAATCCTCAAAAATATTGCCCTCGTTTCTATCGTTCGACTTATAGAACCCAGTCGATTTTAAACGACGCGAGTAAGGCATAATACTTCAAATATAACTATAGCACTGCTACTGTATGCACTCACTTAAATTTGATCTAAAACAGACTCTCAATTGATTGTTTACACCACTGAATTTATAAGTCTTTCAGAGAAGCAGAAGGGACTGTATAAGATATTGAACACACAATACTATGTATATATAATTTTAATTTAATTACTTATTAAATACATTCTATCTTTCTGATTATTTTGTAAATTCTATCTATACATTTCTCAGATGTTTGCAGATCATGCGATATATCTCCGTTCCTTCAGTTTTCTAATGGTTGAAGATATCTAAACAATGCGCAAGAAATACCAACGTTTTTGAAGGTCAACCAAATATCTGAGTATATCAACAAGTCTTCGGGAAATAGGTAGCCAGTATTATCGGCGTCTTCTGCCTTCTTTGTGTCGCTCATTGCAGCAAATGTGTTGGAGTGGTGTGTCAGTACATCGAAAAAATCGCCATCATCGTCTTCAACATTATCACTCTCTTCATGTTCATTTTCATTATGTTGTCTTCATGACCGTCTTCACTTCTTGTTTCATACTAAATATCAAGTTTACTTTCCTTTGTAGGCGTTACATGATCATCATTAGTATTTAGAGCTGACAACCGTTTATTTTGAAGTTCGTTGACTTCACGCGAACGGCTCGCAAGTGTACATTCCACACATACAGACTCTATCATGCCTTGTATGTCTCTCATTCCGTCATTAGCATTTACTGTCTCGTCATAATCGTCTGAGGATACAGTACCCATTGACGTAGCAGGCGGTATTGGCGACATCACTTGCTGGCTCCCAGTAGACGAACCCTTGGAGATCTCGATGTGTTTCTTCGTTGTATCACCTTGCATAAACTAAATGTTGTTATTGTCGTAATACTTCATCGTGCGAGTTCCCTCGTCGTCTGCAAACATTTTATGTAGTGTATTAACAGGAAGTAACGAAGTCATCACATGCTGTTTCTCAGTGGGCGAAAAACCACTACATGTATAATCCTAGAGGTGTTTATCAAGTTATCACGCCGAGTGAACTGCGTAAGACAGTTTTTGCAGATAAATTAAACACGAGATGGGTTCTTCAAACAGTCACTCTTCTCATGTCGCCACGCATTGCAACTTTTACTGAAGGACTTGGCACAGTAACAGCATTGTTTTCCATGTAATTTGTTGGCAGTCGTTAAAGGTATGCATGTAGTCGTACATTCAATACACAATTTCACATCATAACTGGCATCCATCGTCTTCAAGCAAACATGAATTCATACACTTTACTCCTGCTGACTGACTCCTGCAGACTGACTCCTGCAGATTGATTCCTGCAGACTGACTCCCGCTGTTTGACTCCTGCCGACTGACTCCTGCAGACTGACTCCTGCCAAGATGCTACTGATTTGCTGGTTTAAAAATAATTAACTTGTGATACATGAATATATTCATTTATATATGCAGATAATTCATCGCGTTCATTAAAAGTGTCGGGTATCAGTCATTTTTTTATTTATGGCGCATAGTCGATGCTATTTTTTTTACTAGCTATTGCCAGACGAATTCTCGAGCTAAACGAACAGTCACTGCATAACTCACCATCGATGCCACTCACTCGCGAGTATGCCGATGATAAACAATGTAGCACCATCCGATCGGGACTCGAACCGGCGACACACACTCATCATCATCTTCGATGCCCAAAAGCAAATTGCCCCTTTGCGATGCATTTCGCAAAACTTTTCACGAACCATTCCTCCATTGTACGAACTTACCCTCTGGAATCACTTCACTAAACATATTGCGAATGATCCATCTGGTTGGAGGAACATTTACAGGTACTGCTCTTTTAAAGAGCCCCTCTTATACTCCCACAAGGCCTTCTGCGATACATTTGTAATACAAATATGGAAGCACTCTGAGAAAACCCAAATACTCGTTCGCTCCAGAATAAAACACTCGGGTACTATAATATATATTATTTTAATATAATTGTAGGTGTGTATATACATATATAATATATATAAACATAAATTATTATATTTATTCTATACATTGTTATGTATATTTCTATCTTATGTTTATATATAACTAGCGAACCGGCCCGGCTTCGCCCGGTAACAATTTAGTTTTTACAGCGATTCTTTGAGAGACAAAAATGGTTACTGTGGGTCATCCTTAAAACATATGCTATCGCGTGAATTTTTCTGTAGAACTTTTTGAAATCTGCAATTATGTAGTACATTAATTTGACGTATATCTTATGGTTTAGTCAGCGAAAGCCATGTAAGCGCCCTAAAAGCTGTTTTTTACGACTTGGTTACAAATAGTTCGACATTTCTATACTATCGTTACTTTACATATAAATGAATTATACAACATCACATCCCCAAGCAATTCTCTAAATTATGTTGAAAACCGCATCAAAATCCATCAAGTAGTGTCGAAGTACTAAGCGAATACACAGACAAACGCGGTTAAGCGACTTTGTTTTATACTATTTAGAGATAGTACCAAGGTCACCTCATGAGGCCAATGTCAATGTTAAAAGTCAAGGTCACCCATATTTAAGATGGCTTTGTGATGTCACAACATGGCTTGGACCGGTCATGTCGGGAGCTCCGTCGATCCACCTGTCATCGAACCCCGGACCTCCTACATGTACATCTTTAAAAAAATTCGAAATTTTTTTTATTTAAAAATTTTTTAAAAATAAATTTTGAAATTTTTTTATTTTTCTGCAATTTTCTTGGATTTTTTTGTTTCAAGGTCATGGGCATGTGGTTGAGGTCAAGGTCATGGGCCAAGGTCAATGTCACCCAGGTCGTAGATGGCGGTTGGGTGACGTCACAACATGGCGGCTGGCCGACGCCGGCACCGGTGCCAGGTGCTAGTTTTGTCCCATTTAAAATACATTGTCCCCGGAAACAGATAATCATTCTACTCGTGGCCATTACAGATGAAGCAAGTTGCTCACATAAGCAGGAATGCGGAAGGAATCGGCCATTGCCTGTTGTAAGGAACCATCCCGGTATTTATGTGGAGCGATTACGGGAATTCACTAAAAACCTAATTCAGGATGTCGGATTCGAACCCCGGTCCTCTCGAGTGCCAGTCCGAAGCTTTATCGCTGCTCGACCTCGCTCGGTAACGCTTAGAGCTGTTCGGTTCCTCGCCAACGCCTGAATCCATGCAATATGGAGACGTTCTTAATGCGTTTCGCAACGACAACTTACGTTTCCTTATGTCATATGTACTTACTCGTGAGTTTCTATGTTTATTGGAATAGCCCTCGCATTGAAAATTTTAACCGCGTACTCTCACACATTTGAAAAGATCTTTCTCGCGTATTTTTATAATATTTGACGCTCTGCAAAATACACACGAACACACGAATGTGAAGTCAACTAGACGTGGGACACTAACGTATAATTGATGACGTGTTACTCAAACTCCAAGAGTCGTGTACATAGGGTAACACCTGCAGCGCGCCTAAAGTTACTTAGGCAGAGTGGATCTGCCTTAGTTTCCAGCTGCCTCCCGCAAACGGTGAAAGGAAAATTGAACATTCAGTCATAAATCTCCTAAGGAAATTTTTCACACTCTAAAAATGCCTCATTTGAATTAAAAAAGAACGCAATCAGGTATCCCTGCCACCACAACAAAATGATTTGGCAAGTAAATTCCTTCAAATATTCATTTAATATTCTGGATTGTGATTTTTTTAAACACAGCGAATTATACTTTCTCACTAACAGCTACTGATAACGAATAATTTTCTAATTACTTTGCTCATAAATGTATCTTATACTCTACAGATTTTAAAAAAATATTAACGTGACTTTCTTGTACTAGTATCTTACGATCTCAGACACCTATGGTATAGGATTTTGTTTCGTTTGAGTATAAAAAATTTATCGTTTGGAATAAAGGTTTTACATTTTATATTCATTCCCAAGAATAAAACGTGAAAGATATTAACAAAATTAGTTTTATTGTTCTGGAAAGGCAATATTCAAAAGTGCGCAATAACATTACAAAATTTTATTTATAAGATTTAATTATAAAATTTAACAAACGATGCAATCATAGAATTTAGTTCTTAGCATTTAATTGAAAAAAAAATAATAATATTTGCTTGGTTTAAATGTCCTCTTCTTTTATGGCCTTCCGAGAATTTCACTACGAGCTCCCAACATTAAGAATAAAATTTGATATTTATCCTGAGGTAGCAAGAGATAGATTTGCAATGCACGATAACCGTTACTTAGGCTGCTTTTACAAGACGCAAAATGTATTTCGTTCATGGGCTTGCATGAGATATCGAACTCGAGAATATCGGGAAAATCCCATGAAGAACGAGTCCACTGATCAAACTTGGAGGAAAATACCTCCTTTCATGAGAAAAAAAACTGATAATCTGCGATTAGCCGTAATATTAATAATTAAATATCACGAACACACATTGTTTTTAATTAATGGCTATTAAAAAGAACGTAATATTTCTTGTACTAGTCCAACAATTTCACAACACTGCCCCCACTCAATTTCCAAAACAGTATTGTTAAGTACTCTTCACAATGCGTATTTCTCGCCTGATTCCTCGTCGTATAGCTATTCTCTGATCTTCTCCTACTAGCCGAGAACAGGCAATAGAATCCCTCGTTTCGTGCAAAACTCTCCTGGAAATACATGCTCTATCTACTGCTTCCGTATGAGATATTCTCGCATGAAATTTAGTATGAGAGTGCCATCTTGCAAGTGTTTTGCACGTATCTTGCGTCGTATAAAATCTGCTAAAGTGTGCACTAAATAGGAGTTCTGAATGGCGTGAGCAGCAAACATGGACGCTGGATGACGCCATCAGCATGGAAGCGCGCCTCTTCAGCCTGAACTCGGTTGCACCGGCCCCACATGCAACTCCCCCCCCCCC
>NQII01001194.1:297813-336864 GCA_002778355.1 Clitarchus hookeri | reverse complement strand
TCCACGTGTTCAGCAACTCCGCAAGGGTGGGGGTTAAGCTCTACACGGATTCTATTGGCGGCAGTCCTTCTATACTTCTCGTTCCGGCTCCTCATAAAAGAAACTCATCGAAGCCTCATCTTCGTTACTGGAGGAGCGCTTAAACACAGTCTGGAACACAAGCACAGTAGCACGAGGTGCGGGAGACTTGCTACATGTAGACTTTTAACGTAAAAAAAAGGCACGAGTGTGTTAACTTCTAGTTTGCGTTAAGGCTGCAACCTGAATTTTATAAACACATAAATTTATGTTGATGTTATTACAGGAGGGAACACAGCTTTAGTTCCTAAGGCCCGAATCATTAGCTGTATGTATCGTGCTTACGTCATCGTGTTTTCGGACATCCGTACGTAGTCTCCTGCCTGAGGCGTAGAGGGAGAATGGGGCGGAGTGTGCATGCGAGCTGCGCAGTAGCCAGTATGCGTGATACAACATCGGACGGCTTTCCTGCCAATTGATCTATCTAAAACAACATGGACAGGATTTGATGTCAAAACGCAGTTTATGATATTCCAGTTGGCTAAAATATTTTATTCGGATAAATGTGTGGGTCGGTTGAAAATCCAAACGTAAATAAACACATCCATCACTTTTGACCATGTGACTTTGACAGTTGAAGGCGTACGCAGGATACGAAAGTTGGTATAACTCTTTTTTTAGGCTATGATCTGAGGCATTGAGGAGAGCAGTTTGGCTGACATGAAGTGGAGCCGGCTGTTCTGCCAGACGGATATACTTGTTTCTGGCCGGCCTGGCGAATGCATGAGGCAAGATGAAGTGGGACTGGAGAGACGACAGAATGAAGCTGAGTGAGAAAAGGGAGAGCCCCAAGAAAACTTCCATACAACGGTAATGTCCGTCAAACTACCCGGACAAGAATTACCGTGGGATGAATATCAGTCCCATGGGTATGCAGGCAATGATTACAGAATGAGACTTGCTGAATATTTTATTAATTTGTGTTTATGTTACACTTCTCGTTCAGTGCCGTAGGTTATGTTGTCAGATGGTTGGCCTATTCTTTTCACGTTATTTGAGTTAGGAATCTCAAAAATTTTTGCAGAAAATATTTACCTCGGATATTTTAACCAAGGAAATGAGCGAAGTTGAAAATTTAGCCAACAGAAATTAAAATATATAATGATTAATTATATTTGTGACAGAACTTTTCTTTGCGATTTATTTTGCTGTATTTTCTATAAGTTCGTACTCTGTCTCGAAAAATGTCAGTAATTTTAATCCATAAGCCAGGGATAGTAATTGGAAAATTATATATACATAACCGAGCCAAGAATTGAGTTTGCGTTTGAAAATGAGGGAATTCTTAAAATTTATAGTGTTAGAAGAGATAAAATTTGTATTGGTATTTACGTAAATTGCGGTTAGGTAAAGTTGTGTATATTATTTATGTTTATTATTGCGATTAATAGAGTTGACGTTAAATTTTTTTGTATTCTGTGAACCAGGAAATACTCTACATATTACTTACAGATAAACCTACCACAACATGCCTATTTCAATAATATAAAACGTCTAAATAGTTCAAACGGGCCTTTGTTTCTTGGAGTAATGCGACTAGGTGATAACCTCGTGCAAGAAAGCACACAAGGCTGGGACACCCTGTACTCTGACGTGGAAGTCTTGTCGCAATTAACTAGCGGGTTTCTTCTTTTTGAATAGACATTCGATTTAGGATCAGCGAGGCTTAGCGTGTTTGTATGTATCGATGGCCTTGTGTTGTGGAGCGACCTCTCTCCCTCGAGCGACGAGGGGTTCTCGAAGAGGGGCGAGGCACACCGCATCCCCTCCCTCTTATCCGGATTTGTCTAAGACCGCTTGCCTTTTGAAGGAGTTGCGCGCATTACTTCGCAAATTATCCGCAAGAAAAAACCGTGGCAAAGCGTGAATTCATGTGTAATCCCCGCAACTACGGCGTTGTTAATTAAGACAGGTCTATTAATTTTACGCTTGTGGCGAAGTTTTATAAGCGACAAGTAATTCTGAAAACTTATCTCCAAATAAACTTCGGTAAGATTAAATGATAACATAATAATGTCACCAAGTAGGTAATCTTACTTGTTACGTTGGCTACAAATTGGTGAGCGGTTGTTAAAGTGTTACTTAAAATAAACCGCGTCAATATAACCGATCTTATTACTGGCAGAACCAACTATGAAATTAAAAGACAGTTCACGAGAACAGCAAACAGTTTCCTCCTAAAAAGAAGCTGATTGTTGAAAAGGATGTTTTACTTTCCAATTTTTTCTGTCATCTAGGATTATATCTATACAAGAGATTTTCATTAATACATTCTCATAATCAGAATAAAAATGTAAACGCGAAATCATACTTACGCATTGGAATATTTAGAATAGAAACAATTTAAAGACTGGAGTTACTCTGAAACTAAGTCGTAAATCAATCAGCAGAATGATAAATTATGTTTAATACAAGTATACACCTTTTAACTAAAAATGATTTTAACATTTCAAATATTTAAGAAATATGACAGAAATAGCTACCAGTTGAGTTGTGAATATTCCCCACGGAATTTCAACATTAGAGCGTTTGATGAAGTATATTAAGAGTTGTGCCACAGTTAGCAGTTTTCTTGTATACTATTCTCGCATTTTTAACATAATCTGCATTATATTAATTACGTATATTATTAAAGGATGTTATAAATTTGACTTTGACGCAAAGAAAATATTAGCTGAAGCTAACGGTGTTTTACCGATTTAAATATCGAAGAGGAATATTTTAAAAATGAGCGCAATTTGAATTTGTTAGTTTACAAGTTTAATTGATGAAGTGTAATAAAAATATTATTGCAGAGCGTCATCGCAAAATATAAATAAATTTACACAACAAGAAACAAATAAAGTAACTTACAAACAATAAAAAAATTAAAAACCACACTTTGCAATAAATTTGTTATTTGCCTATAATATGCACAGTGAAACACCTAAGGCTGTTCATGGTAACGTTAACTCTTTTGAGAGCCCTGCTTGGATTCTACTTTCAGCCCTTCGGTTGAGTATTTCTCCGCATCTCAAAATAAACACTGTCATAAGAATCTCAGCTAATGTTTACTTCGGCTGGCTCATGTCCGCCACATACTTATTTAATTAAGAGTAAAAGTTATAAATATTTTAATCTAAACTATAAACGCGTACATTATATTGATTTGTGAATATTGATTGATGTTTGCGATTATTTTTCTGTTTATATATAAATAATTGCCTTTAACTATGGTCAACCCTTCCGAGGTCATAAGAAAATATGTTTTTGTTTAAACTGTCAACAGAATAGCACAAGAGTTAAACATTATTCTTTCTCCCGTTATAAAAACAACGCCAGGCAGTTTCTAACGTTCACCTTTAAAAAGTGTAAATAATTGAGAAACTCGACCGTTATACACGGCTTAATCATAAGGATAGTATGTTTTTAGAGAAAAAGTGGTATTTACTACGTCGTACAGAAGACAGCGTGTCTTAAATCATCGTTAAATGATTATGTTGAACAAGATTTACGATTAGAAATAAAAAAAATTGTTTACTACTTTAAATACTTTGAAGGGAAGTGCATTCGTATTTTTCTTTTCAGTAAAATATTATGAAATACTATCCTCACTCGGCATTCATTGAGATTATCAACATATTTATAGACGTATCGAAATGCCTACTGATATAGCCTACAATTATTGCATAGATATATCACAAATCAATATTTTCACATAAAACTACACACTATCAAAGGACGGGCGTTGCTATTACATTACGAATAACGAAAATAATTAACGTGAAACACAATGACTGAACCGATTTGATCCAAATTTTTTCAGCATACTTCCACAGTGATACTTGTCACTTAATGCAAGTTTCGTGAAAATTCGCTTAACCATTCAGTTTTTAAAGCGTATAACACTAACTTTTGTTTAGATCTACTGCTTCGCTTATGAAAAAAAATTACTTTTAGCTTATAAAACTTGCCTACAATGGTATGGGCGTAACTTGATGGCAATGGATTTCATGAAATTGCATCCACACCTTTAGTGCAGAATCCAATTTTATTAGAAAGTAAACGATATAGAAACACAACTCCACATGAAAATAACTCTGGACGACACAACGAAAACCTAATAGAGATACACAGAGGTGAAATCAGGAGGTAAAGGGTCCGATCAGCCTGTGTGTTTGTGTTGTTTCGTTGTGTTAAAAGTTATTTGATATACCAATTTTTACTGTTCTCGTTCGTTTTATTGGAGTATGTTGTTTTTTCTAGTTTAGTTTGTAACCACTGACTCAACTACTTCTGGAATATAAATATATATATATATATATTATTTACACATCCATAAAAAAAAGTAATTTCTCTCGCCTTATTTTTAGAGTTTGTTTTCTGTGACTACATAGCTACGCAGTGTAGCCTATATGCTGTCCCAGTATTGGAATACCCCCCACCAACCATACTCATTCCACCATCTTGGTAGGCGTCACAGCCACCGTCCGCCATTTTGGTCGGTACAGTCCGCAATCTTGGTCCCCTTGAACATCGGTCTCCCCTGGTGTTGACTTTTGCGTGCAGATATCTGTGTTTATTAACCTATGAATTAAAGTTGGCATGTGTGAGAAATAAAACAAGCTGCTGTAGCGACAAGCCTCCCCCCGGCGGTCAGTGCGCTAGGGTAAAGTTCAATTCAACAACTGGTGCAGCGCGGCTGGCAGTGTGCGCGAGCTCAGATTACGATTACACGTGCCTCTCGTTTACTTATGTAGTGAGACTTCGTAAGCATGCTTTTGTCTTAATAGTTTTTTAATGCAACTATCAGTCTCTCCTGCAATTGGGATATTTCGGGCTCTGTGTGTGTGTTTGACGTATGAGCAAGTGGAGAATGGTCATCGCCCCCCCCTTATTAATTAGTTTCAGATCATCATAAAATATCTTTGGGGTTTCGCCGAAATTAATAAAATAAATTACATTTTATTTTATAAGAAAAAAACAAAGGCAGAGTTCTAGCCAGAATTTATTAACAAAAAAAAATTGCATATAGAATTAATTTTCTACATTCGAAAGTTATTAACATGACTCTAATTGTTTCCATAAGAACTGACTGCAATATGCTCTATTTGTTTCGCACTTGTGAAGTCTTTCATTATGTCTCGAAGAGGTTGAAGGGCGATGAATGAGAGCTGTATGCGCGTGTCTTTGCTAGAATTCGTATTGTGGTATAAATCTGCATGGTGGACTAGCATCTCGGGAATAGAACTATGTTTAAGTTCGCGTAATTCATAAAGAGTGAATACTATTGACACCTGCTGGATTAGAGGCCGCACACAAATACATACACATGTTCGTATGGCACTTTTCATTCGGCTAAAGTCACGTAGCAGCATTTGGGCGGGACTCTGGGAGGAGAAAAAGGGGGTGGGGGTGGGTATTTTACCGTGGATCAGTTATATCTCTTAATGGAACCAACGCACGCGAATGTATGAAAATACAGGTATTTGTTTGCCTTGATTTTTTACTTGTGTTGGGTGTACCTTTATGCTAGCGTCTCCTAGCGGTATATAATTTTTTTCCCTGCAAAACTTACTATATGTGCATTATTTATGCGCATAAAGAGTTTTATATGCTGACAATGGGTGCTAGAAAAATCGTCGCAAGTGGAGTAACCATATGGGTATTTTTCCCACTGCCTAAATCTCCTAATGTACTGATTTTAAACTTGGCAGGAAATGGTTTTAATGATGACCGTCTATGTCTGGGTTAGGGGGAATGCATAGGATCCTTCACAGTGCGTATCGCATACCGTAAGGTGTATAGAAGTGGTTTTGACTCTGTTTTTTGTTTTTTCCAGCCATGATTACTTTATAGAAATCAGCGTAACGCACCCGTGAGCGACACATAATTTTTTTCCCAAATTATTAATTTATTTTTTAAACAATTACATTCGTAGACGAGAAATATATACGTTATGTTAGTGATGGCTAGTGTCTCATTGAATATTTTTTCTTTAAATTATAACAAAACTGATATACTAAATATTTTATGTTCTTTAAATTATATCAAAACTGATATACTAAAATTTTTCTTTACCAACAGTGTATTTGTTACGTGAGCAGGACATAACTCGAGATAAAAAAAATCTATATATTGTTTCAAACACATTTATTTCTGCACACTCATTACAATATTATTATTATTATTCTGCACAATACAATGAATACTTGTTTTACACGTGTTACTTCTCTGAGTCTTGGAGGGCATTGCACACGTAATATTTTTTTAAAATGTACAATGGGTTCCTCAATACTTTTTTTTATGTAGCACCGGTTATCATAACTCCACAAACTTAGGACTTCGGCGTTGCACGGGGCACAGCAATATCTTCGATTTTTGCACTCGTGAAGTCTTGTGGCGTACGGCTCGACGAGCTGTCGAAACGGCGGGCAGCGACAATGCTTGTGAAGGTCTACAAAGTTCGTTCCGATGGGGCACGCATTGCGAATCGCCGACTCTTGGCGTCTTCCAAACACATATACGGAACGGTTATACGGAACTATGGCAGAAACCAGCATTGCCTGAATTTACTCGTACGGAATATTCCGCTCGTGCTACCATACTCCGTACGTTCCGTACGTCTGTAGGCAGTATGACTGTTGCGTGATGCTGCCATGGACACGGCGGTAAAAAAGTGAAAACTGGTTTTTTGTCATCATCACTGTACGAGATGGCGATCTGCTTGATGGTGTACGAGTACAACGAGCAAAAACGTTGGATGTTGCAAAACATTTTTTTTTCCATTAGATGTTTTCTTGTTATACAAAAAAAATTTGGTTCCCATGCACACACCGAGTTTCAAAAATTTGTAATTTAAACTTCATTGACGTCCACACACATCGGGCACCTGTGTTCTGTGTTGGTTTCCACGCCGGGTAATGCTTGCCAGTAAATTTCTTGAAAGGGATCATCATCCACGGGTACAGCTTGCGAGTATATAACATGCACGTGGACGTCGTCTTCTACGGGGAGGGCGTCTTCCACGAATGTAGACGTCGTGAGGGCTGCTCGGCGATCCTAGCACTAACCTCTACGATGCGGCGTGTCGGGAACCGAGGTGGTGCAGCCCTCGAAACACTCCTTGCACGGGAGGCAGTCCCGTATGTCTTCATCCTGCTGCAGGTAGGCCGGCAAATACTTGAATACGGTCGAAATTTTGTAAGGTGCGTAGACCAAGAGAAATTCTTTCGGCAAGTAAGGTAACTCGTCCCGTTTGTCCAAGGCACTAAGCAAGTGCACCCTTCCAAATGCCGAAATGGCCGTAAGGATGTTATGGCCACTCGGACAACACGCCTACATTTCTAAGAGCGAGAAAAATGACTGATTTCCGCGAGGGTGTTCAGGGTGCGTATTATAAAGAGTTGTAAGGGGAAAATAATATTCCGCTCTCGCGCTTAAAGTAGGCCACTGATTGGTTGGAACGGAGGTTTCCGAAAAAAAGACCCGAGTAATTAGCCAATGAGAAACATTGTCGGAGTAATTAAACATTTTGGAAGGGGGTGGAGGGGAACCGACTAATTGGTCGAACGAAGGTTTCCGAAAACACCCGAGTAATTAGCCAATGAGAAACATTGGCGGAGCAATTAATTATATTGTAAGGGGGTGGCAATTAGCCAATGAGAATCAGGGGTGGGGCAATTCGTCAATTAAATATATTGGAAGAAAGGAGTGCAGGGGGTTAGTCGTCTGCTGGGCGCGGTGCTATAGTCAGCACCAGAAATGTAAAACAAATTACAAACGAAAAAACCAATATGACGGACGGTGGCTGTGACGCCTACCAAGATGGTGGAATGTACCTACCATGGTGGAATGAGTATTGTCGAAGGGGTTGTGGGTGACCTCTGGAAATTTAATATTTTTTTAACGAATTGTTTAATAATTTTAAAATAATTTTAAACATTATTTTATATTATTTATTATAATTATTTATAAAAAATTTAAATTTTTTAGAATTTGTTGATTTTTTGTATTTTTTTTTTTTTGAATTTTTTGGATTTTTGGGGTCAAAGGTGACAATGCCACCTGGATCCAAGATAGCCGCTGGCCGACCAGAATGACAGAGCACGAACAGCTCCTATGCTCCGGTCCCAGGTTCCGATGTGCCAAAGTCTCATTATTTACCTTCGAATATTTCAAATTGATATAATGACTGCTGTATACAAACTTCGAAATAGAATTGAAAGGAAGGGCGTTGTATCACATTGTTAAACAATTTGGCTGTCATAAACAAACACACACACACACCCACATCTACACACTCATTGTTTGTTCCAACTATTCTGCAGGTTAAAATCTCAAATCACTCGTGGTTTCTCTCCAATAAAATATATTAGCCTCGTTTTGCACTATATGTGTCGTTTGTAGTTTACGTTTTCTAAGAAGTGCCACAATTGACCAAACGTGAATTGAGCTTTAGGCCAGGCGAGTTCCCAAATGCATGCTATATATATTCAAAACATTAGTGAGTGTAAAAAAATGGAACTCTGTAGAGTTAGTGATTTGCGTATAAAAAGAAACGTTACTTCATGTAAAGATGTATGATCTTACTGAAACGTTGCATTTCTAAGTAGTAGTGCATAGTGCTTAATATGATAGCTTATAATAATAGTACAGACCAGCTTCTAGAGATAAATTGCGGTTAATTTTAATTAATAAATATAAGGTAGTCTTATATTTATCTAGTCCGTTCAATGAAGGAATTCAAAATATCGAAGGAAAACTGGAGAAAGACGGATGGACGAAAGCGCAAAACTTGGGCAATGCTCGTCGACAGGTCGAACGGGATTCGATTCCCTGCGGGGCCGTCCCCTGACTTTCACATGTGGTAATCGTGCCGGACGATGCCACTGGTCGGCGGATTTTCTCGGGGATCTCCCGTTTCCCTCGCCCTTGCATTCCGGCACCTCGATTATCACCTTGATTCACACTCATGCTCACCTCGATTCACCCTTATTGGCTCTCTTGACCCGATATTAAGAGCAACCCAAATATTCTCAGTTCACTCCAGGAAATTTCGATCTCATCTTGTAGGTGGAGAAGACTTGTGGAGTCACGTTCGTGGCCTATTTATATTGATGTGGAATATTAAACTAACCNACATCTTGTAGGTGGAGAAGACTTGTGGAGTCACGTTCGTGGCCTATTTATATTGATGTGGAATATTAAACTAACCACCGTAAATGTTCGACTTAGAAAGATAAACATTATTTTAAACTAGATTTCGAGCTCGTCTAGTGGCAAATCAGACAAAAGTTACATTTAGTCAGTTGACTCTGTTTTAAGTTGTTCCGTAAAGTTAAAGAATAAAAATAAGCAAGGAAGTCTTCAAACAGTCATTATTGCTTCCTAATTCATTAAATTTGTGATTTTATCACGGATACGCATCGAACATTTTATCTTCTTTTGGTGATAGCTGCTCTACAGTCTTGAAATAACTGAGGCTGAAAATAAGTTGTGTTCCTAATAAAGCTCTAGAGCACAAAGAGTATTGACCTGTATGGTGTTATGATCATTTTGATGAGCGCATGCTTCCGTGGATGATTATTATGAGTGACGATCTTGACAGGTTTTAATGACAAAGTAAAACACTGTAAAATAATTTAATAACCATTTTAAAGCAATTATTCTTAAAGATTTTTTTAATTATGCATTTTGCTCTTAAATATTAAAGTAATACCTAATCAGATGTAAAGTCGTTTAAAGCAGATAGCAAATTCCAAGCGTTGTGTTGAAGTGTGACTTACGTCAAGTGTAAAAGCAATATAACATTTTTATTATGTAACAATTAAATAAATACGAACTAAAATTCAAATATCTCTGTTTGACTGGTTTGCATTCAGAGTGGAGCTTCCAAACACGAGCGCTTCGTGCATGCTCTAGATTGTAGTTTGTGTTCGTGGATCCGATATCGCAAAAATTTAATTCACTGTTATGATGACCAACTATCGAGCGTTGCAAGTGCTCAGAGCGTTATATAGATCATAATCGTAGTCTCTGGACAGCAAGTTGTTGTCAAGTGCACGTACGAAAACATATTTCAGACACCGGAGTGTATGGCGACGTTGACCCCCCGGCTTCTGTCATTTTCGTTAGGGTGGTAAGAGAGTTCAGTTTAATACCTCGTGGTTACCCGGTACTGGTTATGATAATTATAATAACGGTAACACTAAACACACGAAATACACTCTAAATAGGAATCAGTGAGTATTTTACTGTTAAAAACAGTTAAGAACACATGACTTATTCAACAGTCACTTCAGATAAATTAACTTAAACATTACTATAAAAAAATGCCTGTTTTCCTACACTTATTGTTTGAGTGACATTTTCAATTGATGCCGACCTCCTGTGGCGCAGTTGGTTGGTGCGCTCTGGTCTGCGGTGCGGAAGGTTCTGAATTCGAATCCCAGGTGTTAGCTCATAAGTTAGTTTGTACCGGGGGACGTTAATAACCCCATTCCGATGCAATACAATACAATTTTCCATTGATTCATCATACATTTAATTCGTTGTTTTTCAGTTACTTGCTTTTTGAGTGATGGATCAGGTAAACCAGGCGTATCAAATGAAATAAGTATCATCATAAATGGAAAAATAAACTCTAAGCCTGAATAAGTTAAAAAGTCTCTTTTTTTTCAATCAATGAAGAACGTGTGACCGACCGAAGAGTCACTTTCAAACACTTTATCTGTAAATTGAGTGAAAACACTCCCGTCTTCCTTCACTTATTGAATACTTGACATTTTGCACTGCCGTGTTATCCAACTGCGATAATGAACCCTCAGTGATAAAGATTTCCACTACCCTGTTAGTACTCGTACGTTATACGTTTGAAATAAAATATTTCCACAAACAAATAAAAATGCAAATAACCCATGAACTTATGTATCCCATAAAATAAATTTTTCTTGAAATGTGGGTTTCGTCTATAATAATAATACCATTTTACGAGATAACATGAATATATAGAGACGATCATAAAGGTGTCGGATGTCATCTTGGGGAATAGTGTTCCATGCTAATGCCACCTGTTGTTGCAATTGGTGGAGGTTTGTTGGCGTTATTGCAGACCGCACCAAACGCCGTCCCATCATGCCCCACACATGTTCAATGGGGGACAGGTCGGGTGATCGTGCTGGCCAGGGGAGTTGACGAACACCTTCGAGAGCACGTTGGGTAACACGAGACGTGTGTGCACGGGCATTGTCCTGCTGGAAGAGGATATCTCCTAGGCGTTGTGAGAACGGCAAGAAAATGGGCTGGATGATGTTCTGGATGTAGCGTTCACAGTTAATTGTTCCCATAACAAACACCAGAAGCTTACATTCATTGAAGGCTATTGCTCCCCAGACCATGATGCCATGAGTTGGTCCTGTATGTCGCTGCCGTATACACTCGGGTTGTTGACGCTCTCCTGGTCGACTCCGCACTCGCAAACGACCGTCACTGGCACCAAGGCAGAGTCTACTCTCATCACTAAACACAACTCCGCGTCATTCATCCCTACAGTTGCATCGTTCACGACACTATACGAGGCAGGCTGCGCAGTGATGAGGTGTGAGAGGAAGCCTGACGAACGGCACCCTTGATCGTAGCCCAGCATCCAGCAAACGGTTGGTGATGGTCCTAGCTGACACCCTGGGTGCAACAGTTTCCCTAATCTGTGCGGCAGTCGCCGTGTGATCAGCAATGGCTTCTCGTCTGATGCAGCGGTCCAGGCGGGTATCCGTATGCTGCTGCCGTCCAGAACCAGGTTGACGAGCATGTGCACCATCGTTGGACCACCGCCACCACCAATGATGCACATCAGACACTTCACGTCCCACACGTTGGGAAATTCTTAGGAAGGACCATCCAGCCTCCCTCAGGCCCCAATACGACCTCGTTCAAAGTCCGTTAATTACACGAAGTGTGATTGTCTATGCCGTCGTGGCATGTCTACAATGCTTACTACACACAGGCCGATGCTTAGACTACTATTTCACCGAGTCAACTAGAGTTGTATTGGGCACAGCGGTGTTAAGCCTACTCTCGCCACACCAAAGCACTGTAAATAATTGCATGTACTGCCCTCTATCAGTGCCCCATGCGCATATGGTGTTTCTACATCACCGCTTTAGTCGTGTTCATTTTTCATTTTCCACCAGTGTAAATCGAATGCGGTTGCCATGGTGACAGGGTGGCTTGCTAAACCACTGGGTTTCCATTACTTTCTGCATGAATACTACGAGAAGTGTTTTGTCACCTGTATTCGAGTCTGCCGAAAGAAGTAAAGCCAGCTCGCTAAGGGAAATAAGCTAGGGAAATATGTGCATTAGATATAATTCCTGTCAAATTATCTATGTAACGCTTTTTCATAGTAAAAAGAAAAACCAAAAAACACACCAGAAATTATTATTTGGAAAAAAAAATTGGCCTGCAGGAATAGCAATACTGCGTTTACATACGTTACGAATTTTATAGTTTTGCTACGCATTTAACTCTTTTCCATTACAAGCTTAGTAGATATAGCTACTATGGAAGCACAGCGTTAGGGAAGGGGAGCAACTTAACTAATCTATTTTTCTTTGGCTCTGAACACCTCGCTGTTAAGAACCATACAAATCTCTTCACTAGATCACTCTACTTTTCTTATTAAGAGTATGCACCTCTATGATAAATTTCCCAACATTTTGTTACATTAGGTGCACAGTGATGTGCGCAACTGATTCATACTTTAAACAATTTGGAATAACCTGATATTTTATGCGTCAAGTTTTGCGTAAGAATCAATTCCCACACACACGCATTCCAACTCTCTTAAACGCTATTGTCTGACGGAGTGCTTTATTGTCATTGATTTGTTATTTCGGTTGTGCGATTAACCCACTTTTCTGTAATATCGTTGGTTGGCAATGTTTTTCATGTTATAATTAATTAGCTCCCATTAGATTTTTATGAGATGTAAATTGAAAAAAAAAAATNATGGTTGCCTGTAAAGTCGGTTTTACGGGCGAAGATTTTACGTGACAACGTAGTGCTGCGCGCGCGGCAGACCGATCATAGTTGAGTGGGAGAGAGACGCAAGGCATTCGGCGGGCCTCTCTCTCGTTCGGTGACTCATCGTAACGTTACCGAGCGTTACACTTTTTCATAAGTGACTCCCAGCCGCAACCTAATTTAAGACGTTGTCACGTCAAAAAAGAACAAGATTCTCATTTAAAAAAATGGTTGCCTGTAAAGTCGGTTTTACGGGCGAAGATTTTACGTGACAACGTAGTGCTGCGCGCGCGGCAGACCGATCATAGTTGAGTGGGAGAGAGACGCAAGGCATTCGGCGGGCCTCTCTCTCGTTCGGTGACTCNAGAACAAGATTCTCATTTTAAAAAAAGGTTTTAATTTCTCAATAGAAAAGATAGTGCTGTTACGCCTCATTAATTGCATGTAACATTATTCACACCTATAACTTCAAGGAAACTATTCCACTCGTGTAAGATCGTGGATATTTTACTCAGATCTAACATATATTTACTTTTATTACAACTATCCTCTTTGAAAATGATAACCAATTAAATATCATGCTATTGAACTACACATTTTTTTCAATAATAACAGAGAAAATCTCATCTTGAAGAATGTAATTAACTGTTGAAAAATAAATTATATTTTATTTTCACTAAAAAAATTAAATATTGTCCTATAAAGTCATGACATCTTGCAATTGTAAGCCAAAGTTTATGCTGACATTAATACATTTTTTTTGCAGAAATGTTACATGAATAATGTAAAAATCTGAACATAAATTTCAGTACGATTTGATGGATGGCATTTTCCCGTGATTCTGTGCCTGATCCAAAACCTGCAAACTTCGTGAACGTCAAGCAAATGCAGAGATACATTACACGTTAATTTATTTCGCAGCTTCAATAGAAAGGACTTCAGCTGAGAGAAATTCACGCGTCATCGTAGGCCGTTCAGCGAACTTTATTGGGGGCTTTCAGCGCCGTCCGCCTGCGGAAGGTATTAAATGTAAATCAAGTCCGAAAAGCAGAGATGTTCGTACGCGCTGAACAGAGCTGCGAACCGTAGGATGTGTTAATTACCTATTTGTGAATTAAACAACAGGGCGTAATTTGAAAAAGACGTCAATCCTATTCAGGTGCCTCTTCAATAAACCAGATTCGAACTGTAAATCTCATTCAGCGTGCCAACGTAGCCTTATTCACAGCGGTAAATCCGGTAAACAACCTGAATGGCTTGCTACATATTCAATAGATCAAAGGGAACGGCAAACGAATTTGTGTAAAGCAGCGTATTTTCCGCGTTGCAGGTTCCCTTTGGCAAGCCATAACTCGGTGACGTTATTTTAAATGCGCGTCTGGGGAACTTTGCACGTTTCAATTTATTTGATGGGAAATGCGCGCGCTTATGTTGGTGTTGATATTAACGTTGTGTATAATTATAACGACGAGGGTGTTCGCAAACCACAGGTAATGGCAGTCGAATAGCAGCTGTTAATGAGCTTACGTCAATGGTTCGGGATCTGTTACTACGCGACAAACCAACACTAGAGCGGGAGCGAGAGAGAGAGAGAGAGAGAGAGAGAGGCAGCGCATTCATACTCAATTACCACCTCCACGGAACAACGGCTGAAACACCGAGTTATACTTGAATGTTGCGAGGTCTGCTCTCTTTTCGCTATTATTTAAAAAAAGCAGGCAAATATACAGGCTTTGAACCACGCATAGATAGCTAGCAACAGCTACATATACTTTCTTGATTCTAAAAATTGCAATATTTTTTTTTCTTTCTGGAACTAATTATATGTTTTTCGCACGGTAACTACTTCCCAATACAGACAAAAATTCCACACTAAATTATTTGGGAGAAAATTACGTTTATTTTGGAATACTCAGTTATTATAAATGACCTCACGTTCTTCTGTAGTCACCCGCCTATATGCAGCTGTTTTGCGATTTCCGGACGAAGAAGCAAAGGTAAGCCTTGGTGACACTGGTGAGTGCGTCGTTTCACCGCCTCTACGAACTGCGTGTGGTCTTTCATCGTACTGCGTGCAAGTATCGGGTTTCAGGCTCTAGAACTGCCAATTATTGACGGGAATTTGTATACAAGTTCAGTGCAGTCACTTATGCAAGTTAACATTCATTTTGGTAGTACGAGTATGTTTTCAGATAAAGCAGTTATAAAATGCAACATTGAAGTGCCCAAGATATCTTGAAAGTTGTATTCCATAAAACAACATATCTCAAGTAGGCTACGTCTTGTTATATTTTATCTAATAAATAATGTATTTCAAACTACATGAAACGCAGTTCCCCAAAAATTTAGACGTCGTGTTATAAAACATTACTGAGTTTTTTGTTCCCGCTATCTGTATATGTTTGTTCAGAAGATTCTTAAAATTTTGCTAAGAACTATTAAAACATTTTCTATAGTTAAATTTGTTTAAAATTGTTTAAATGAATTTAAGTCAAAGTCTAAACTAAATTTTATCACCTTTACCAATTTCTTGAGCTGATATAGGCCTACCAGTTGGCCGGAGTACCCCACCTTTTGTAACTGAGTGTTTTCGGCATACATTCCTGTAAGAAGGCTTGCCTCACAGCTTAACGTGATAAGTGCTTTACTACGTAGGGAGGACATACTATCGTTTGCTTTCTTTTCGGGTTTCGACATAATAGTGTTACCGTTATGGCTAGAACGTTCACTAGGCAAGTAAACACAGTTGTGATTATAACGTATTGCGGTACGGGATCCGTCTGAGTGTAACTGAGGCTTGCACACATATAGTTAAATATCAGCTTCCGTATACGTATTGCGATATGTCATTAAGAGTGAACAGGTCATGGAAGTAGTACACGCCATAGAAAGACTCACAATCCCAGCACTGCACAGAATCTACTCCATCTACTTTGGAGACTATGTTACACATTCATAACAATAAAGTAGCTATGCAGCAATCAAACACTAATTACCGGCTTTTGTTTTTCTACTAGATGTATTTATATATATATATATATATATATATATATCCATCCATATTTCTGAAAGCGAAGTTTAATGTAAATTTTCAGAGAAATTTAAATAGTGTGAGACGTGTAATTTATTTACTAAACATAATTCTTTTGAGGAAATATTCCACAGCATGGCCCACTTCATTCACTCGCAGTCCATAAAATTCACTCAGTGAAGTGAACACGGATGACAGCATATTCCAAGCTATTTTGTTCATGTTTTTTTTAATAATTACAACTACGAACGCTACAAATGATCAGAACAAAAAAATTCTAGTTTTAAAAAATGTTTAACTGTCTAAAGTTAAAACTTAGCCGTAGCTAAAGTGGAAAAATACATTGGTCTGAAATGAAAGGCAGTATAGCAGGTCAACCAATTCTAACAAATTTGAATTTCACATGATTCTTGCAGTAGGGGCAAGTGAAAGAATGAACAATTATTTCNGTCAACCAATTCTAACAAATTTGAATTTCACATGATTCTTGCAGTAGGGGCAAGTGAAAGAATGAACAATTATTTCACACATATGATACTGAAAAGATTTGTTTACGTTGCATATAACTTAAAATATGACGCAAGAAAACGGGAAACAAAATTGTAAACGAAATAAAAATGGGCCAATTTTAACTGTTGTCAACAAGCGTGTGAGTAACATTCAAAGGATTTCGCATAAGGAATTAAGTTTAGCTGTTAAGAAGGAAATGAGACAAAAAACTAAGGAAAAACAAGGACTNGTCAACCAATTCTAACAAATTTGAATTTCACATGATTCTTGCAGTAGGGGCAAGTGAAAGAATGAACAATTATTTCGCATATATGATACTGAAAAGATTTGTTTACGTTGCATATAACTTAAAATATGACGCAAGAAAACGGGAAACAAAATTGTAAACGAAATAAAAATGGGCCAAGTTTAACTGTTGTCAACAAGCGTGTGAGTAACATTCGNGTTTAACTGTTGTCAACAAGCGTGTGAGTAACATTCAAAGGATTTCGCATAAGGAATTAAGTTTAGCTGTTAAGAAGGAAATGAGACAAAAAACTAAGGAAAAACAAGGACTATGTATACGGGTACGCGCAAGTAACTCTGCAGATCACAATAAAGGCAACACAACAGGCTTTCTTCGGCAACAACACTTTGTGGCGTTTTGGGAAATATAGCCAGTTCCACTCTTCAGGCATATATAGCCAGTTCCACTCTTCAGGCATATATCACCACTGTTCTACTCCATGAAAACCTCGTAACTTCAGCAAACGAAATAATTCAGGATAACAAAAATTCATTAAAATTTATAGGTTTGTGCGAATAAAAGAAAATTAAATAAGACGTGTAACCTTTCAATCAAATAAAAAATCAAATAAATTTATTAAATTAGTGGATAATCGATGTACTACGCATTTTAAATTTATTACGAGTCCGTTTGCAGTTGCACTATTTGGGAGTCACAACGACGGCATTCCTACTGACGTCCACGTACAGAAATGTTTTATGTACGGCACTTCACATATCTGTTGACAACATCTAACATGCCTCAATACACAAAAAGATACCAGTTTCCGAAACGGCGCTGCTGTTTTTTTGTATAAAACCTGCTGTGTTCATCCAATTCATCTTCGTTTTGTTGCCAAGTTTTCGCCCAAATATATGTGTGTATTTGATGTATGTTTTGTTCGTCTGTTTAACTTCCCGTTCTATTTTTTCCAGTAAAGTTTTCAAATAGNTCGCCCAAATACATGTGTGTATTTGATGTATGTTTTGTTCGTCTGTTTAACTTCCCGTTCTATTTCCTCCAGTAAAGTTTTCAAATATTGACTTTATTTTCTTCGACGCAATTATCTATGCATTCCTCATACATTTTTTGATACTCTTAACTTACTTTCGGCATTAGTGTTTTATGCTATAAGTATACCCCACTTTTTCTGACTATATAGCTCTGCAGTAGGACGTGTTTATAACGATAATAATAATTGTATTGAAAAGAGATATTGCTGAATAAATTTTGGTTATCTCATCCTGCTCGAAGGCCGGATTTAGTTTCTCAAGATATTTTTTTTTACGAAAAAATTAGTTTTATATTTATTTATTTTACACTTTTTATGCATTTTTATATATTCCGATTTAAATATTAAAATTCTTATTCCTTGGCGTTTATTATTTGCGGCAACACCTTGTTATGAAGTGATCAGGCCTTAGTTGAACGGCCTGCCTGATCACACCTTCAAATATTTAACCANGCGGCAACACCTTGTTATGAAGTGATCAGGCCTTAGTTGAACGGCCTGCCTGATCACACCTTCAAATATTTAACCATGGCACGAGCGTGATTGCAATAATACCTTACGAAAGACAGTTGCAGAAACCCATCCACCGCACCGGCCAGTAAACGGAGCCGAAAATACTAAACAACGCGCCCGATATAGGCCAGTGTAACACTGGGAGTGAGGTCTTTTGTCATAGGGCCAATGGAACGAGAAGACCACTGAAGATGTGTGTGTCCGGCCGTCGTTAACCGCCTCCTAGAATCAGCCTCCGGCAACATGAACAAGGCGGGGACTTTCCAATTATATTGTAACAGTAATAATACTTAATACAATTAATTAGCATCTTGGAGTTCCATTTAAGCTCCCCCGATCAATAGTCACGTAAATAGTTATTGTAAATCCTTTGGTTCAATAAACTCCATTTATACTGCTGTGCTCTACCTAATCAGGACTAATTATTTAGCTACGCCCGTAACCCTTTTCAGGTATTAATTAGCTTGAAAGTAAATTCATAACAACCTGATGATAAATTTACAGCATGAAGACTTAGAGTGTTATGAGCACATATAAAACGAGATTATCTGGACCGTGCGATCATGGGNATAAATTTACAGCATGAAGACTTAGAGTGTTATGAGCACATATAAAACGAGATTATCTGGACCGTGCGATCATGGGAGTACAATTTTGACGACTCGATATGTGTCCTGTTATTGTGCAGTGCTCAACTATAGTCTTATCTAGGGGCGGATAAAGCAAATACCTCCTCCCCTCTTCCGGACAAAAAANATAAATTTACAGCATGAAGACTTAGAGTGTTATGAGCACATATAAAACGAGATTATCTGGACCGTGCGATCATGGGGGTACAATTTTGACGACTCGATATGTGTCCTGTGGTTGTGCAGTGCTCAACTATAGTCTTATCTAGGGGCGGATAAAGCAAATACCTCCTCCCCTCTCCCGGACAAAAAANATTGTGCAGTGCTCAACTATAGTCTTATCTAGGGGCGGATAAAGCAAATACCTCCTCCCCTCTCCCGGACAAAAAAATTGTTCAGCACTATATAACATTGCTATATATTTTGTCACTAAATTATACAATTTGAAAATCATCCAAATTCCGAAATAAAAATAAGTAATACTTGTTTCCAACGTGTTTTAACCACATGCGAAAAAAAAAACTAATTTGGCAAGTAGTAAACAATGATGAATAAAAGATGCAGTGGAGCGAGCAATTACCTCTCATTAAGTGCAGTTGCCGCGCCATCTCGTGGCGGTAGAGCACTCGGCCCGGCCGCTCGAACGACAGCTGCGCCGCCGTCCACAGCCGGTCGGACGCCTCGTCGGCTGAGCGAGTGACGCCGTCTGCAAAACAAACAAATCACAACGTTACCTGTGCAGCTCTAAAAAAAAAAAAAACATTTCTCGAACGCTGAAACGCTCGCATACAATCACTACGTACAAATGTTCGTATTATTAACTAGACAGTAACGAAGTTGATGAAAAACCACGGATCCATTAACGCCGTGGTCGGATTGGCGAATTTCATTAAAATGGTCACGTGGCTCGAACTTGTGTGTAAATACCCCTTGACGATTTCGGAATCTGATAAATATATATTCATTTTAGGAAATAAAAAAATGACGAATTTCCGAACACGTAATTTCCATATCCCTACCACATCAATTCGGAATTAATTCTGACCGTCAGAGATTTAGTAGTAACAGAATAATTAATTTGTTTAAAATGAACAAAACTGTGCTTGATGACCANATTCTGACCGTCAGAGATTTAGTAGTAACAGAATAATTAATTTGTTTAAAATGAACAAAACTGTGCTTGATGACCAACAAACGGTTTGAATCGGCAGTAATGATCAAGCATTGTTCATATAAAATGCAATCACACTTTTTATATAACTACTAATACTGCAATTAAAATTTTCTAATATTGAAAAAAATGTGGTTATCTCGTATGTTTATTTATCAAATTACCTTAATGTTCAGGAATCAGGTTTCTTTAAATTCACATTTCATTGATTAAGATTCTAACGTATAGATACGTTGCTGTTATTACCGAAAAATATTGCACAAGTGACAATATTACAAGATAAAATATTAAGAATATGCTGCCTTTCCGATACATATACCTACGCTTCAAAAATTTTAAAGAACTGACTTTATTGATAACTAAAAGTAAACGTAAATTAATGAGATACAATTGACAAGATATAGCCGTAATTTATTTTTAATAAATATAAAAAGTATGAAATTAGCAGTAACTGTGCATATAAATCTGTCTCTTAGCTTTTCTGCTTGAAGTTATTCGCAAATACGACGGTATGATTTACACTGAAGAGCCAAAAAAAAACTGGTATAGGCGTGGGTATGCAAATGATATAGGTATGGAACCAATCAGAGTAACGCGATGTGGTCGGCAGCTAGATCGGTTACTGCTGCAAAAAATGGCAGGTTATCAAGATTTAAGTGAGTTTGAACATGGTGTTATAGTCGGCGCACGAGAGATGGGACATAGCNTCTGTCTCTTAGCTTTTCTGCTTGAAGTTATTCGCAAATACGACGGTATGATTTACACTGAAGAGCCAAAAAAAAAAAAAAAAACTGGTATAGGCGTGGGTATGCAAATGATATAGGTATGGAACCAATCAGAGTAACGCGATGTGGTCGGCAGCTAGATCGGTTACTGCTGCTAAAAATGGCAGGTTATCAAGATTTAAGTGAGTTTGAACGTGGTGTTATAGTCGGCGCACGAGAGATGGGACATAGCATCTCCGAGCTAGCGATAACATTTGGATGATTCTCGTCAGCCGTCGTTTGTCCCATATCCAGTAACAAAACAAACCAAGAAAATTTAAAGTTACAAATCGTTAGGGTGGAAATAGTCGCTCCGATACTTCCATAGAGTAAAACGAGGCGGATTTAAAACCGGAGACTAAAGATGAGGTAGGCCACTTATTCGTCTTCTGCGCATGTACCCAACACTGGCCTACCCCAAAGGAACACAACTGTCAAAGTCACATGGTCAACAGCGATGAACGTGTTTATTTATATCTTAATTTTCAAAAGACAAGCATTCACCAATTTGAATTTAATCAAACTGCATTACAAATTGGTTAGATTTACAAACATCCCAAAGCACTTGTTAACTATAAAAATAGCTAGTGTTCTATAAAAAAAACAACTATGAATCCAATCCACGCCGTTTTTCCTAGTCGTGTTGGTAGAAAAGCAGTTCAATGTTGAGACACAGAGACTGGTTGTGCGCAGCCAGATCGGTCTACCTCACTTTAATTTATGATTAAAACATACAACTAAATTAAACTTAACGCATCAATTTTGCTGTATGCTCACTTATTAATTAACGGTAATTGCAATTCTGAAATGATTAAGTTAATTTACTGTTCTTATAACAAATGGGAATACATGCAGCTTCATTGTTAGGTCGTTATTGTATCGCCAAATTAATAACGAAAGTCAGTTTACCTTCCTTTGGTTCTGCGTCTTGCTCTGGGGACACCTCATTTGTCAGCCTTTCCTGAAACATATTTAGAAATACTTTACAACTAAGAATGAAAATAGTAAAAATAAAACAAGTAAATCTAGATTTTAGATACCTTAATGAAAAACTGTCAGCCACTGAAACTTTATAAACATCAGCACACCCCATTAATTCGCATCCTTCCAGAACAATATAGAAAATCTGTTGCACCCTATCCACCCAATGAAAAATTTTGACACGCCATTTAAAGTTTGAACAATAAACGTGTAGTAATATGTCATGTATTACAAGCGTTTTATACTTCTGTTAACATAAAAGTGACTTATTTTTAGTTAAATTGTACTAACTTATATTCTATCTATACAGTATTAAAAGTAATTTGAAATTAAAATAAGCGCGCCCGAATGTGGGGCGTTGTCCCTTTCGTATAATTTTCCAGACTTGGTTAAGCNCTTTACAACTAAGAATGAAAATAGTAAAAATAAAACAAGTAAATCTAGATTTTAGATACCTTAATGAAAAACTGTCCGCCACTGAAACTTTATAAACATCAGCACACCACATTAATTCGCATCCTTCCAGAACAATATAGAAAATCTGTTGCACCCTATCCACCCAATGAAAAATTTTGACACGNCGCATCCTTCCAGAACAATATAGAAAATCTGTTGCACCCTATCCACCCAATGAAAAATTTTGACACGCCATTTAAAATTTGAACAATAAACGTGTAGTAATATGTCATGTATTACAAGCGTTTTATACTTCTGTTAACATAAAAGTGACTTATTTTTAGTTAAATTGTACTAACTTATATTCTATCTATACAGTATTAAAAGAAATTTGAAATTAAAATAAGCGCGCCCGAATGTGGGGCGTTGTCCCTTTCGTATAATTTTCCAGACTTGGTTAAGCTTTATTTACACGAGGCGGAGGAATATGTTGAAAGGAGAACTCTAGCAGGGTTTCAGAAAAGTTGGAAGTAACCGTGAATTGGCTACAGACACTGTTAATTTCTCCACTCGTGAAAGTTGTCCTTAATATACGTAATTATTCCTCACGTCCCTAAAATAATATCTTTACNACCTTTACCATCATAATGCTGCACCTCGCGAAATATTAATTCCTCACGTTAGTTTGTCAACAAGCACCCCCAAATATGTTACAGATAGCTGAAGGGCGATTTCAGCTCTAGAATAGCAGGCTAATAAGTGCGGAGCTTCTACCTTGAAACCAAGGTGTCATGAGGTTACTTCCTTTTGGTGAAACAACCGTCTTGCAATATATTTTACAAGAAATATAGTAAGTATTACAACTCTTCTTCGAAAAGCTGCATGCAACTTTTTTATGCCACGGCTAGTGTTTATTTTTGCTAATGTAAAATTATGCAGCCAATATTAACTTCGTAGATGAAAAATATTAATAAATAAAATCTAAATAATACAGTTTAACCGTAATATTATGATAAATATATATACAATAAAGGAAGTGACCTCACTGTCTGACTAATTTATCAACGCTCAACCCACATCACTGGGCCTGGAAACATAACCTTTTAGGGGTAGCTTTCCATTTGGATGTAGGCCCCAGCTAATGAGGTATTTTCCGAAATTCAGTCGTCAGAGGATGAAAAAAAAGGATAAAAGTTAGTTTCCATAGACTTTACAGTATCTCTTGAATCAAATAGGTATGATATGGCGGTGCTTCTTGTTAGCCATTTTCCGAAGAAAAGAAAGGCTTATGAGATCACTTTCCTGCCTGTATGTTGGTGTGTCTGTGTGTGTTGGTGTGTTGCTGTGTGTGTTGGTGTGTGTCTGTGTGTTAGTGCGTGTGCGTGCCCCCTTTTCAATTTTTGAACGCGTGAACCGAATTTCACCAAACTTGGTACACATATAAAACTTACTAAGGACACCTGACTTTCATATTTTTCGACAACTTTGGGCACTTATCTACAAAATGGTGGCCATTTTAAAATTTAGCGTGATATATTATATCTGAGAAACCATTCAACTGAGTTAAACTAAATTTTGTATGCTGGCAGAGAATCAAGTAAGCATTAAATTTTGAGATATACATTGTTGTTGGTCCGCCATTTTGAAAAATAACACTAAATAAATATTTTACATTATATCTTTAAAACTTTGGAACTAATTCTCACCCAATTTGGCAGGTAAGTAATACCATATTAGACCAAGTAAACGTAAGTGACTAAATTTGATTAGGTACTTATTTTCTAAAAGGTGGCTAAACAAATTTTTAAGGTTTATTTGGTATATCTACCATTTAAATAAATATTTTATTTTGAAAGTATCTGTTTCAAGCATCATATATCAACACATAACCACTTTTACAACAATTTTGAAAGATGCACCATACGAACAAATAAAGTTATTACGTCATATAACGGTAAAAATGAACAGATTCCTACCAAATTTGGCGAGCAAGTAGTTCTGATGCTGATAATGTTATGTTATATGTTTTAAGCGTTATATAAACTTATTTTAAAAATGGTGGCTATATAGCCGTGTTAGCTTAAAATGCTATATCGTAGAAATTATGAAATAAATTTCAACTAAACTTTGTATGCTGGCAGTCGATATAACAACTATCAACTATATCTACACGGAACATATTTTGTTTGCCTTTTTTTAATATAGAACCACGCGAACAAAATAAAGTTATTATGTAATATCTCAGGAAACAATAGACAGATTTTTACCAATTTGGCAAACAAATAGTACTGCAGCAGTTGGTGTAAACTGGCATGTTTTAAGTAAGTCAGGCGCTTATTTTNACCAATTTGGCAAACAAATAGTACTGCAGCAGTTGGTGTAAACTGGCATGTTTTAAGTAAGTCAGGCGCTTATTTTTAAAATGGTAGCTATATAAATATTTTAGCTTAGCATATTTTATCAACGAAACAAATTCCATTTTAACTTTGTATTCTGACAGTGCCTATTACAACTATAAAATATGTCTGCGCAGAGCCTCATTTCCCTGTTATTTTGTATGATAGCCCCACCAATAAAGTATAAAGTTTTTATTTCATATTTCGGGAATCAATCAACCTATTCTTCCAAAATTTGGCGAAGATGTTGTCTTGATGTAGGCCATATTAATAAATATGTGTTTTTAAGTATGACACACATATTTTCAGAATGGCACCTACCAAATCATTTTAATTTTGAGTGTTATATCTACGAAGCTATACAATCTATTTTAACCTTACTTTGTATATCGGTAGTATATTACTTTTTTGTCCTCATTTATGAAGATCACAATATGGAAATTATGGAGGTTTTATGCCATATCTNACCAATTTGGCAAACAAATAGTACTGCAGCAGTTGGTGTAAACTGGCATGTTTTAAGTAAGTCAGGCGCTTATTTTCAAAATGGTAGCTATATAAATATTTTAGCTTAGCATATTTTATCAACGAAACAAATTCCATTTTAACTTTGTATTCTGACAGTGCCTATTACAACTATAATATATGTCTGCGCAGAGCCTCATTTCCCTGTTATTTTGTATGATAGCCCCACCAATAAAGTATAAAGTTTTTATTTCATATTTCGGGAATCAATCAACCTATTCTTCCAAAATTTGGCGAAGATGTTGTACTGATGTAGGCCATATTAATAAATATGTGTTTTTAAGTATGACACACATATTTTCAGAATGGCGCCTACCAAATCATTTTAATTTTGAGTGTTATATCTACGAAGCTATACAATCTATTTTAACCTTACTTTGTATACCGGTAGTATATTACTTTTTTGTCCTCATTTATGAAGATCACAATATGGAAATTATGGAGGTTTTATGCCATATCTNCCGGTAGTATATTACTTTTTTGTCCTCATTTATGAAGATCACAATATGGAAATTATGGAGGTTTTATGCCATATCTTGAGGAACAATCAACCGATTCCCACCACACGTTATACTGAAACATTTCAACTAATTTTTACCAAATTGTGCACATTATAAATGCTACAAAAGCATCAAATAAGAAAATCAAAATTTTCTATGCGATATCTCAGGGATCAAACAACCGATTTCCACCAAACATTTCACACAAGTAATGCTACGGTAGGCCACGTAAACTTACATGTTTTAAGTGGTTCAGTCGCATATTTTCAAAATTACTGTCCTCTAAATATTTTAGGTTAGTAAACCTTATTATTCAAAATATTAGATTGATTAAATCCAAAGTTGATTCTCCAAATCCGACCGCCATAAGGCAGTGCATTGCAAATTAGCTTATCATAGGAGATTTTCTGGGTTCGAGTCTCGGCAAGGTTCATATGTATTTGTAATTGTCTCACTACTGTTGCGTACGTTTCTGGTTTAATTTCTGATGTTGTTGCTTTCAAAGGGAAGTCAAGTCCTACCTTCTTACCTACCAACTCAGTTTTTAAGAACTTATTTAAAAATTAATTGCACCCATTTTGAGGAACGTATGCTTATAAGTTATATCAGTAATTTGTAGTGTCACTATTCTACAAACAGAAATGACAAAAATCGTTTTAAGGTTTTTTTAAAAATCCGTCCTTTAAGTGGGTGAAAAGGGGTAAATAGATTTTCGTACGTTCCTAAATATNTTTTAAGGTTTTTTTAAAAATCCGTCCTTTAAGTGGGTGAAAAGGGGTAAATAGATTTTCGTACGTTCCTAAATATCTCTTAAACACTATCAGAAACTGCGGTGTTTCTTACACAAAAGATTATCTGTATACCTAAGTTAATAATACCTGACACAAACTCAAAATGGCCGAAAATCTGTTTAGTCACTATCTGCCTCTGCGGGACGTATTTATTTTATTACAGATTTAAATTACAGACGTGCGTAGTCGGAGGCCCAACTAGTTTTCTTACACTTTGTAACTTTACAGTTAACGTAACGTATTTCTGGCTGTTAATAACACCTAAAAAGGACGCAAAAGAATAATTTCTTCTCAATACACGCTGAGAACAATACCTACAATACGAATAACTCAGACATGCCTAGAATTGGCATTATACGTGACGACAGAAAAATGACTGACAAATTAATGTAGGTTGAAATCATAAATCTTTTAAATTAAAACCGTCAGGACATTTTTTCCACTGGCCAGTACTTGACTGGTAAACTTAAAATTCTGGTTTCAGTTCAGACGTGGCCCTTGTTCTGGATTGGATGGCGTGTAGTCATTTTACCTTCGTACTGCAGAATATAATTTCAAAGTACTGCAGAATCATTCAACCTTTCTATTACCACAAAGTTAACTGGTGTTAATGTCTGTAATGAATTATACAATATGTCATAAATAATATCAAACTTACATCCTACCACTTTTCCATTAATAGTTAAAACATTTCAAACTATATACTAATGATGAGGAAGACTGATTTTCGTCATCTGCCACCCAAATTACAATTGCCAAAATCACGTGTGATCAAATGGTGATATGGAAGTTTATTTTAATGTCGTTTCTATTAGTAAATTCAATTTATTTTAAACAGTTGGGTCAACTTTAATATAGCGTAGTTGATTTAAAACTCAGCCAGTTGTATTGTACCAACATTTCAGAAGACACATTTATATGTACAGTCTTCTAACCTTATATCCAATCTACATTATTTCGATGGTGCTATGACAAGAGAAAGTGTTATTTTGGGAATTGGAGATATTGATTGTGCCGCTTGCATTCCTACTATTTCCCCATATAATTTATGTGTTTCAAACAGGTAGGACAAAACTCGTTAAAAGATCACCACTGTGAGTGTTACGTGGATGTTTGAAATGCATGGAACCCTCTTAAACGTAGGCATGGACATGATGTCATACATGACGTTACATTCCCATGGCATAGTCAATGAATGGTAACGTCCAACTTTTGTGGAGCCCTGCTAAGGTTCTACTTTCAGGCTATTCCTCCGCCTAGTGCAAACAAGTCTAAAAATTTACACCAAAGGGACAACGCACTGAATTAGTGCGTGCTCAGTTGAATCATATTTTGCATGGGAACTATTTCTTACTAGGCATTACCAACACACCTATTTCCTCTTTATTTTTATTCGTTTTAATTATAAATGAAATATTATAACTTATGGATAAAATATAAGTAAAAGTTTAATTAAACGAAAAATAAGTTATTTTCATGTTAACAGAAGTATAAAACGCTACTGATAAAGAACATATTTAGGAAACATCGTCTTAAACTTTCTACCTCGGACTGATGTCACAAAAACATATGTCGATGTTTTATAAACTCTAAGTGATGACAATCTGACTTTACCAGATTTCTGTTGAGCTAATACCACTATTTACATTGAGCCTCTCAACGTGTGAAATAATTTAAATAAAGCAGTGCGGCAAGTACCTGATATGAAACTGAATGNATTTACATTGAGCCTCTCAACGTGTGAAATAATTTAAATAAAGCAGTGCGGCAAGTACCTGATATGAAACTGAATGTTTATTTAGTCCATTGGATTTTAGAGCAGAAAGGACGCTACACTGTATAGCTATTAACTACGGGACGTATCCTTGACAAGGGAATGGGATCGCCCATGGCCAACTGTAGATCGTCCTTAGACGTTCTATCACAAAAATGGGCGTGGAACGCTTATGACTATAACATAGTAACTACAGCTGTCAGCGTGAACGCATGAAGCGAAGGTGGTAGTGTTGAAATGTTCATAACTAATGGTGACTACAGGTTTGATCACTAAGTGCGAGAGATTTCAGGTAAGCTCCCGATATCCTGAGCAAGTGTTTACCGATGTAGTAATGGAAGGTAAATGTGAGGAAGTTTCAGCACGCCAACTCGAAACCGGCAGGCTGAAAAACCTCGACAAATCGGGACAGTCGAAGTCTCAGACTTGTCAAGTTGAATATAGAGCCTTTTTACATACGACAGCTTAAGAATTTAGATAGGCATCGCACCGAATTCCGGTTGTTGCAGTGCTATTTATGCCCCGCACACTGTTCGATAGGTGGAACCGTTTTAAGCGTAACATGCCGCCATTAGCCACTTGAATAACAAAATCAGTCGTGGGTAAACATATGAAGTACATGCCACGCTAGTGGAGTGGAGTGGAGAGATTTGGGTGGCTCTTAACATCGAGGTCTTGAGAGCCGATGAGGGTGAAACTAGGTGAGAGGAATTCAAGGGCGAGGGAAACGGGAGATCATCCGAGAAAACCCTCCAACAAGCGGCATCGTCCGGCACGATGGGGTCACTCCCGGATTTTCGCATGTGGGAATCCTGCAAGACGATGCCGCTGGTCGGCGGGTTTTTCTCAGGGATCTCCCGTTTCCCCGCCCTTGCATTTCGGCGCTGCTCCATACTCACGTATTTTCACTCTCGTCAGCTCTGAAGACCTTGATGTTAAGAGTTGCCCAAATCTCTCTACACCGATGGATCAGTATGGGTGTGTGAATACTCGGTGAGCGTTCCTTGCACGGGTGTATTGTTCCCAATGTGAATTTTGGAAGAAGTGAGATCATGGCATGGCCCTTTTTATAGTACTGTGGTCTTGATCCAGAGGTTTTTGTGCCTGTAATCATGAATATCCAAGTCTACCTAGTTGTTGTGGATCATTCATAGCTACTNTTGATCCAGAGGTTTTTGTGCCTGTAATCATGAATATCCAAGTCTACCTAGTTGTTGTGGATCATTCATAGCTACTGGCAGTGTGCCGACAAATTGGAATTAATCCACCTCATTTTTCAGCTTGAGTACGCATCCGTCCATGAAGCAAAGTTATATAACCGAGTAGTTTGAGGGTATGGGAAGTAGACCAACTCGAATGGCNGTACGCATCCGTCCATGAAGCAAAGTTATATAACCGAGTAGTTTGAGGGTATGGGAAGTAGACCAACTCGAATGGCCGACTAAATTTTTGGGCCCCGGTACTATAGAACACTTCTAGTTTGTATTGGAGCGCTGGTTATAGGCGAGACCAAATCGCCCATAAAACACAACAGAGTTGTTCAAATTATTAAAGGAGAGTAACCAAGTTACTGCAGACATCTGCCGTAAATTGGTGAAAAGTCTTCCTCTGAGTGTAGAGCTACACTTTAACGACATTACGCTAGCTCTTAGTTGTCTACCAGTAGGGGTGTCTGGTTGTTTAACGATCTTGAAATGTATTCACTATATGTTATGCGCTAAGGGCTCCTCGCACGCATTTCCTTGTTTGACTGCGTCACATCGAGCTGATTATTACAGTCCTGACAGATAACTGTTGGCTCCGCATGCTGTGGACCCTGTCCGGTAAGTGGGAGAAATATGTATTAAGTTCCAAGTTTTACTTTTGTTGTAAGAAATTTCTCAATGATACGTAAAAAAAAAAANGTGGGAGAAATATGTATTAAGTTCCAAGTTTTACTTTTGTTGTAAGAAATTTCTCAATGATACGTAAAAAAAAAAATTTGGGCCCCATTTTCAAAATAAACACAAACTTGCTTCACGGATGTTGGAACTGTTGACTGTTATTACATATTTGAGTGATTAAAATCAATGGCGCGAATCCATGAAATACTGGTGACTGAGCATCTAGTCATTTGTGACTACCGGTTGTAGCCTCCAGTCAGCGGGATTTACTTGCAGTCTGCAACCCGAAAAAGGGATCACTATGATTCAGCGTATACGTCATTCGTAATTAAATTATATCGAGCCGGTGAGCGATAGCGTAAGTGCTGCAGCAGTTTTAACTTAGTTGGTATGGAATTTGATTGAGCTGGAGACAAATCCTCTGATAAAATTTATAACGCAATAGTGTCCTCGCTGAGATAAAGAATTGTTCGGGTCAGAAACGAGTTTTATTCAAAACCAATTATATTTACTGTCATTGCTGAGTGAAAAATCTCTGACGAATACGAAATGTGATTTTATCATTTAAACAAATATATTTGTTTCTGAACCAGAAAAACCCTGCGTTAAACCAAACTATTTGGTTCNCAAATATATTTGTTTCTGAACCAGAAAAACCCTGCGTTAAACCAAACTATTTGGTTCGTTATATTCAAAAATATTTTTGCAAAAGGAGCAAGTATTCCATTTCTTACAAAATACAGCAAACATCGACAATGATATCCGGAGAAAATCTCCCGTTGAAATAATTTTCTTTTAAGCTCTATCGATTATTCGTGATTTTTTTTTTTAACTCAGCGCACGTTACAGGTGAGTCACGAATGTTCAATATCAGAATAGTGTAAATCTAATCGGGCCACCAAAATAAAGAACTATGTTCTCAGACAGATGGCAGATAATTAACGAAATGAAAGAAGGCAGAAATGCGTGCAGTATATGGAAAGCTGTCAAGCGCGCCGACATTTGCACGTGGAAGCCGTCGTGCGTAGTGATAACGCGAGGCGGTGCCCGTGTTGAATCCGTGCAGCGGAGTGCAGTCGCGTGCGGCGTGGTGCGGCGCGGTATCCAGGTCAGGCAGCGTGTAGCTGGCGTAATGCGAGCTGCGGGCGTGTAATATACTAGCTGAAGGGTGCGCATTACCGGCCTCCGCGCTCTGCGGCAAATCTGATGGGGCGTGGGCGAAGGGAAGAGAAGGGGAAAAAAGGCCGCCCCGACGTCATGAAATATGCAGCTGGTAGTTAGGGACGGCGTCGCGTGACGCTGATACCCACCTGTAAACAAATGACGCTCTGGAGTGCGCGCCGCGTGTGTCGTAAGTGGCCGCTAGGGGCGCGCTTCGTCGAATGCCCCTCTTCCCTGCCGACCGCCACCACCTGCAGTAATTCGAAAAGTAGCGAGAATTGTTTTAGAGTTAACGTAGCTTTGATAACACTCTAGATCTCTAACTGGTTTACCATTTTATGATTGGATGATCAAGATTTCGACTCGGCTAAGCTCTTTGCAGGCCAATGACAAAACGTTCTGCTTTAGAGTACNTATGATTGGATGATCAAGATTTCGACTCGGCTAAGCTCTTTGCAGGCCAATGACAAAACGTTCTGCTTTAGAGTACTAGAAGAATCCTCACCGGCGCAATAAAATGCATGGCAGACGGTAACGAAAGAAAACTGTCGGACATCTGTACACTACCTCTAATACTAGCAAATATTCTACTTTTCTTCGTATAAACCATCATCTCTAGCGATAAGCTTAGCCATGTATAAAAAGAATGGGCCACGTTCATAGACAATTTCCTACTTATATTGTTTAATGTTCCAACTCTGACTTTTTGTATTAAATGCATTAAACAAGAAGTTCAGCTGCAACTTCAAAGACGTGTATCACCCCCAAGAATCACTCACGACCAAAATTTATGGACTTTTTTTTACGGACCTGGGGCGGTAGTAGGAGTGAGTGAAGAGATTTCGGCGGCTCTTAACATCGAGGTCTTGAGAGCTGATGAGGGTAAAGTGAGGTGAGTACGGAGCAGCGCCGGAATGCAAGGGTGGGGGAAACGGGAGATCCCCGAGATAATGCACCGATNAAAGTGAGGTGAGTACGGAGCAGCGCCGGAATGCAAGGGTGGGGGAAACGGGAGATCCCCGAGATAATGCACCGATCAGTGGCATCGTCCGGCACGATTTCCACATACGAAAACCCGGGAGTGACCCCACAGAGAATCTAACCCTGTTCGCTTAGGTGGGAGTCGAGTAGCCTAACCACTACACCACCGCGGCCCCGCGTTAGTAGGAACATTTTAGAAAGTTATGTGGTAAATGCAGACGGTTATAAAAAACATTCGTGCAGTACGATCCCGCGCTACGCTCACATTAAGGCTGAAACCTCATCTGAAAAAAAAAATCGAATGCAAATTGAAATGCCTACGTATAAGCCTACAACAGGTCACAGGGACTATTTACACGATATTTGCTGGACTCCAGTAATCGAAGAAGAACGGCGCAGCGTNTATGATTGGATGATCAAGATTTCGACTCGGCTAAGCTCTTTGCAGGCCAATGACAAAACGTTCTGCTTTAGAGTACCAGAAGAATCCTCACCGGCGCAATAAAATGCATGGCAGACGGTAACGAAAGAAAACTGTCGGACATCTGTACACTACCTCTAATACTAGCAAATATTCTACTTTTCTTCGTATAAACCATCATCTCTAGCGATAAGCTTAGCCATGTATAGAAAGAATGGGCCACGTTCATAGACAATTTCCTACTTATATTGTTTAATGTTCCAACTCTGACTTTTTGTATTAAATGCATTAAACAAGAAGTTCAGCTGCAACTTCAAAGACGTGTATCACCCCCAAGAATCACTCACGACCAAAATTTATGGACTTTTTTTTACGGACCTGGGGCGGTAGTAGGAGTGAGTGAAGAGATTTCGGCGGCTCTTAACATCGAGGTCTTGAGAGCTGATGAGGGTAAAGTGAGGTGAGTACGGAGCAGCGCCGGAATGCAAGGGTGGGGGAAACGGGAGATCCCCGAGATAATGCACCGATCAGTGGCATCGTCCGGCACGATTTCCACATACGAAAACCCGGGAGTGACCCCACAGAGAATCTAACCCTGTTCGCTTAGGTGGGAGTCGAGTAGCCTAACCACTACACCACCGCGGCCCCGCGTTAGTGGGAACATTTTAGAAAGTTCTGTGGTAAATGCAGACGGTTATCAAAAACATTCGTGCAGTAAGATCCCGCGCTACGCTCACATTAAGGCTGAAACCTATTCTGAAAAAAAAAATCGAATGCAAATTGAAATGCCTACGTATAGGCCTACAACAGGTCACAGGGACTATTTACACGATATTTGCTGGACTCCAGTAATCGAAGAAGAACGGCGCAGCGTTGCAATGGTATTGAGTGATGTGCGATAGAGTGACGCACAGAGAGAGACAGGACGACGCGAGAAGGGCTCGGAAGTATGGATGTGGGCGGAGGCTTGCAGCGACACGATAGATAGCGGCATCTCGGCGACACGGGACAGTTGGGAAGGGGGTGGCCCCTGGGCCCGTCGGCGCGGCACCAAGAAGCTGCGATTGATCCCACGTTCCGGGCGACAGGCGCGCGCGATGGCCCGCGCCGTGCGACGGCAACGGCACTCCAGAGACGTCTCTACGTCCCCCGCCACGAACCAACTACCTCGACACTGCTCCTTCGCCTGCAGATGGCACGTTCCCCCCTCCGCTTTCTGAACAAGTGACAGACCCAATTGTTTTACAGCCCCGCCTTCCAGACCTGGCACCGTTCTTAACGAGCGCAGCCTTCGTCCTAAACCGGACCAAGTCTCCTCCTGCGAGGTATATTGAAAAATTATCGACATATCGAAATTACGATATTATATCAACGATATAACGATATAAATCGTCGATCGACGTATGGATATTTTATCGAAATCAATATCTTTTTCAGATATCGGAAATAAATATTTTTCAAATGCCCTTTTAATTAGCACTGTTTTGAATACAAAAATGTAATTAAAAAATTACTATGTTTTCTTTGGAAACGTGCACCAAAAAAAGGCCCCGCATATTTCTGCAATGCCTTGTCTCCTTAATATGTAATATTCCAAGCAATTTTACATTTGTCAAGTCCCTTAATACATCAAATATCGGATTCCTATGTACTGAAAATCGATATTTTTTCTTTCGATATCGTTTCTTACAAGAACAATTTTAAAAATAACCAATATAAATAAATAAGATAAAGGTTTTCCGACAACATCATCCCCTGCCTCTTGCTAGCCGCTCCTGGCCAGTCTTCCCGCTCTCTCGTCACCGGGTTGCGACCTCCGAGGTTCGGACGGCAAGGTCCCGGGTTCAAACCCGGGTAAGTCACGAATGATTGTGCTGTTCTCAGGCGGAAGTTTAGGTTAACTGGGCTGCGATTCCCATTCTCTTTGCCGCTTATCTATGCCCAATTACGTAAGAATTGCTATCCGGGCGTAGCAGAGTTTGAGATATTCTGACAGGACCATTACACTTCGTTCTATGTCAACTTCCGCCCCGCTTATTGTTTCTACAACGTAAATTGGTTTCCGATAAGCGGAAAAGTGAATAAGAATCGTCTCCCCCCCCCCCCAACCTTTTTATACACAGAGAAAAACGTTGTTTGTTTACCACAACCAAATTAATTATTTGTATAGGGTCAAATATTTTTCTGTTCTGAAACGGAATATTTGTTTATTCTTATTTGGTTGGCCCAAACTGTAAGATCCGGTTGGTGAAAATAAAGATTTGTTAAACTCCACGTGCAAGTACATTAAAAAGTTTCGGTGATTACAAAAAAAAATAGCGACCGTATTTCGAACCCGGACCATTTCCGACCGAACGCTACAGCGTATCCACGTCTACTAAAGTGACTATAGAGGAAGTAAGGATGCTTTTACATAAATATAAAGCAAATACAGAACAACTAACGTAAATCAATTTTTAATGTCTTACGTCTTTACTTTTTAGCTTCCTGTCGAACTTGTTTTATTTGTATTTTTATACCACGATTAATAATCAATAATTGCATTAACGAACACCGTGACTTTTCTAATGTCCACAAAAATTTCAAACAAACTGTCGAGCTGTATTTTCAAATGAAGACATTCAATTGAGTAGCCAAGCAAATATACCTATATGGTTGAGTCAACTGTTGAGAGTCTATATTTTTGGCCCAACATATAGGTTTTGTTATTTCAAGTATGTATTTTCTTAGAGAAACAAAAATAATTTTGTTGGTTTCCAAGTTTTGTTTACTCAACAAAATATTTTGTTGGGGCTACTAAAATATATTATGTTTGGCCACATACAAACAAGTATTTTGTTGGCGAGAACAGACCTTTCTATCAGCGAGTAGGTATCGCCTCCCCCTTCCACCAGATTAATTTCCATAATAGAATACGCGGTCGTTCACAAGCGCGATAAACAATTTAAAAATTATTTCATTAACGCCGACCACGTTTTGCTATGCTACAGAGTACATGCTTCGCGTAAAGGAAAATCTTGATTTCTGTTCCGACCGGAAGCACTGTTTTTTTAGAGTCATTTTCCTTTCAGTCTCAGTTCCAGGCAAATGCCAGCGATGTTCCTCGACATGAACCATCTTAGCTCCCCACTCTTTAGGTTGTGATTCCATTCAGCCTCTCTGCATTAACATGTTTGCAGAATACCTTTCGAGTTAATGAGATCATCCCTGAGCGCACCTGTTAAGACGTCGTTATTACGCGACAAAGATGCGCATATCTATGATGGCTGCACCTAACTCCTGATGTCATGTGATTTATGAACACAGATAAGGTGTTAAAATGGTTTGGAACCCACAATTATAAAGACGGTCCCGTGGTTTACATGAGCGAGGCACGTAAAACACGTGTTACAACAAGGTAAATTTTTCCACTTTATATTTAGAGAACTTCGGAACACAGTTCCCACTCTGAAACTGCTCCAAATTTTTGAAGTCTTTCAACGGAATCGTTGAAAGAATACACTTCAATTTAGTGATCAAAGTTTACTTAAGTACCAATGACTTTCGCTGATAACTGAATTCCAAAAATAACTAAAAACGTATTGCCCAGTGTGCGCTGTAATGTAACTGTTTCGAAATATTTGTTCTCAAGTATGCGTCCAGTGATATCTGCCGTCGTATTTCCTTCTTTGGGGCGCTTAGTTCCATTCTTGTTTGATCGGGAGTTAGAACATTTATTTCTACAGCCATCCACTCTTCCCTAAAAGCTCTATTTGTGCCCTTGTATGTCCTCTCTATCTCTTCGTGTCACAGATCACATCTCACTTCCCGTATGTAAGCATGCACCGCCATTACTTTATAGAGTGTAACAATTCCAGCCCCTTGTTTCCCTTCCAGCTATCTAGCCTTCGTAACTGAACTACTTAATTAAAGGTAACAGCACATCTTATGTTCGACAAAAACTTCTTCAGCACTACTTTACAAACGTAATTTTGCTTTTTATACACTGACGTTTGTGAAAAATGCAACACCAAGAAGGATACATTTGATTGAAATGAACTTTATACCACAGTTTAGGTACATGACAATACACCATCTTAAAACAAACATAGAGTTCACGAATTACCAAACGTGTACTCTGTTTTTAACTGTATTTCGGCCTACTAGTTTCGATGGCATTAGAACATGTGGATACGAAACGATGACTGGTAATGAATTCTGACATCGAATGCAGTAGTGCAGAGAAATTTAGAATACGAAACTGTTGGAACGAGAATCAAGAATCGTTAAGAAAAACTTACAATAACCCGTCAGATCTGAACAATTGTTTGAATCAGTGACCCAAGAAACACTAGGCGTCTTTTCGCGGCTAAAATGGTAGTAATCTGTTTGCAAACGTTTCTAAGAAGTGCTCGTATTCACAAGCGAGCTTATGAATGCACGTAACTAATAAAAGTTGGTGACTACGGCAGATGATTTGAAAAGCGTGTCGGACATGTGTTTCCCTTTTGTATGCATGAAAACGTGTTTGTCCATATGTTGTCGCTACTACTCTTGGTATGCCAGAAAAAAGAACACACACTTTCGGCCGAATTTTATGGTGAGTAATGTGTTACAGATTACCATGAATTTCGCTGTTATTTTCCAATGACGGAGATAACTTTTGATTGTATACTTCGGATCATGGAGACTTCTATAAAATATTTAAGTGGGAATGAAACGCTTATCACAAAGACGAAATTTTTAATTTTGCTATGATATTTAAAAGTCATTGTTTTGATATTTTAAGTTTTTTCCAAATCATTATATTGTTTTTCTCTATGAAGGTTGAACCACAGTTAATTTAAAATGAAACATGCATTTGACATGATATGTGCATTTCAAATCCCGTTGCCAGTGTTTCAAATAATTTATCCAGTTAGAGCACATCTTATACCTAATATAATACTTGTGTGATAAATCAACACAGGCCCTAAATATTATTCCGTTAACATATCTCTTCGCTGCAAAGTAGAGTTAAATAGCTCTTAAGTATTACGATGTTATTTAGATTAATGTAAAATATAATTTGTAGCACTCACATGCAATCCATTTAGAAAATTATTCCTTTTTCCTTTGCATACTAACCACTTCACAATGACATCGAAGTGATGTTTAAAGTAATTCAACTGATCAAAAAGGCTGTGTAATAATAATATTCAAGCAAAAAACCATATGTTTGTTGTAGACCCCTTGTCAAATTCTCCACAACTGTACTACTAGCTTGTGAATATATATCTAAAACCACTATTTATTTCAGAAAAATTAATCGATTAATAAGCATAACACAACAAACAAAAAGTTTATACATTCCCCAAGCCAACTATTTAAGCAATTACCTCCAAACATGCAAGAATTGTGTTTCCAAATAACAAACTATTTAAAAAGAAGCTCAAGGAATGTTTAGTATGCAATACTTTTTATTCTATTGAATATTTACTTACTAAGTTCTCTGTAGTAAGATAACTGCCTAAGAACATGTCCGAAATTTGCATAAACGCTGTTCACGGTTAATTAATAACTTTTGAAATCAATGTTTGAGAAATGTCACTGCNATGTCCGAAATTTGCATAAACGCTGTTCACGGTTAATTAATAACTTTTGAAATCAATGTTTGAGAAATGTCACTGCTGCTACCTGTATGTATTGTTAAATGTTCTCAAAAGTCAGAGGGCTAAACCAGGTTGGTTAAGGGATGGCGGTCCAAATAAAATAAAAGAGTTAATTATAATTTCCTAATTTTATTTACAACAACCACAAACAAAATTCTCTCGACCCAAATCCTCACAATAAATTGATATCTCCTGCTGTTTACAATTAATGAGTTAAGTCACTACAATTTACAACTACCTGAAATAAATTAATATAATTAAATAANATGTCCGAAATTTGCATAAACGCTGTTCACGGTTAATTAATAACTTTTGAAATCAATGTTTGAGAAATGTCACTGCCGCTACCTGTATGTATTGTTAAATGTTCTCAAAAGTCAGAGGGCTAAACCAGGTTAGTTACGGGATGGTGGTCCAAATAAAATAAAAGAGTTAATTATAATTTCCTAATTTTATTTACAACAACCACAAACAAAATTCTCTCGACCCAAATCCTCACAATAAATTGATATATCCTGCTGTTTACAATTAATGAGTTAAGTCACTACAATTTACAACTACCTGAAATAAATTAATATAATTAAATAATTTAAAAATAGTCTTAATAGACAGTGTATCAAGATCTATTCAATTATTT
>NQII01001194.1:222592-292538 GCA_002778355.1 Clitarchus hookeri | reverse complement strand
CCCCTAGCCTGATACAAAATTAAACCGAATCAGACAAAGCAGACGCGAATCTCTGAAAGCGTGAATTAATAGTCTCTGCACGCTAAATGTCATTAGCAAATAGACAATCTTTAATTCTTCTTGATTCCCTTCCGTTTGTTTTGGCAGCGCTTCCCCGTCTACCCTCCCCCCCTTCTCTTTCCCAGCGGCCCATTCCAGGAACTTTACCTTCTCTTTCAGCGACGCAATAACTCCGGGGATATTTCATTAGATAAAAGCCGCCAGACGGCACAATGGAGGAAAACTGTTTCGAGTGACCAATACGGCGCGCCAGGGGTGAGCAAAAAAAAAACATTCTTGGTGAATTCAAACCGAAATATGCAATTACGCAATCCAAATAAGGTTTTAATTCCTTTCCGTGCTGTAAATTTTTTTTTTTTTTTCTTCCAAAATATGAAGGTTTTCTTTTTTTGTAGAATACAGATTCACGGACTTTTATTTACTTCACTTTCAAAAACAATTATTCGTCATAAAATCTAAGCTTTCATTTCTTTACTATTTATTAAGTAAAAAAAACTTTTCTACGTTCCGAAACACGCAATTTTTAAAAAAATTTCGAAACTTCGTGAAATAAAGTATTTTCTATCAGTTTCTTCCGACTTTATTCCCAAACGCTGTCATTTGTACTAGTAAATTAACGCCACAATAAAACCAATGTACCTTAAAACAAAATAAAATAAAAACAAGAATTTACTGATATAACTAATGAGCCTACTTTCCACAGCATGGGTGCAATTAATTTTTAAGTAATTTCTTAAAAGCTGAGTTGGTAGGAAGGACTTAACTTCTATTTGAAAGCAATAACTTTAGAAATGAAACCAGAAACTTATGCAATATTAGTGGAACAATTACAAATACACTCATGCCTTACCCGGGTCTTGAACCCAGAAATCGTCTTACCATAAGCTAGCGTACAATCCACTGCATTATGGATGTCGGATTCGGAGCATCAACTTAGGATTTTATCAGTCTATTCTTTCGAATGATAGGGTTTGGTAATCTAAAATACTTGCAGGGCCTTCATTTTGAAAATAAGTGAGTAGCCACATAAAACATGTTAGTTTATATGTCATACGTTAACGCTATTTGTGTGAAGAATTTGATGGAAATCGGGTGTTTGGTCCTTGAAATATGACATAAAAGACATTATTTTATCATNAAAATTAAAAAAAAAAAAAAAAAAAAAAAAAGAGGCTCTATATATGATGCTTTTAATGTGTACCATCTACACAAAAATTTGGTTGAATTTGGTTAAATTATATATATAAATATATATATATGTCAAACTTACCTAAATGATTTATGAAGATGCCATTTGAAACATCGTAGTATGTCCAATTTAACTCATAAATGTTTACATTGCCTTCTGTAGCATTTATGGTGTGCACAATTTGGTGCAAATTTATTTGAAATGTTCCAGTGTAACATTTAGTGGGAACCGGTTAATTGGTCCTCGACACATGGCATAAAGCCTCCATCATTTTCATGTGGCGATGATCATGAATGGAGGGCAAAAAAGTAATGTAGTAGCAATTTCGATGATTGTATACTGCCAATATGGAAAGTTAGGTTAAAATAGATTACTTGGTTTGGTAGATATCGTCCTTAAAACCAAAATCATTTTATAGCCGCCATTATAACAATAAGTGTGTCCTACTAATTAAAATTCATTTATTATTATTGCGTACCACGGTACAACATCTTCGCCAAATTTTGTAATAACGGGTAGATTGTTTCCTAAGATAGGAGATGAAATCATAATTTTTTATTGGTACATCTATCTTACAAAATGGCAGAGAAATGAGAGACTGTATAAACAAATTTGGTGGTTGTAAAAATGTACCTCCAGCATACAAAACTAAGCTGGAATTTGATTCGTTAGAAAATTATACTCTGCTAAAATATTTATAAAGCCAACATTTTGAATATAATTTCCTTACCTACATAAAATTTATCAGTTTACACCACCTGCTGCAGTACTATTTGATTCTAAATTTGGAATGAATCTGCCAATTGTTTCCGACATATGAGAAAAAAGTTTTATTTACTCGCATGGTGCTATCTTATAAAACTGCGGACAAAAGATGGCATATGTACATACAGTTGATTTTTATAATATCTACTGACAGAATACAAAGTTTAGTTGAATTTGATTACATTGTTTCGACGTGTAGCATTCTAAGATATAAATGACTATATGGCGGCCATTTTGAAAATAAATATCTAACATGTATAAAACATACAATTTGACATCATCTGCCTCAGCACTACTTGTTTGTCAAATTTGATAGGGATTGGTCAATTCTTTCCCGAGATATGACAGAAAACCGTGGTTTTTTTCGCATGGCGATATCTTAAAAAAATGGTGTGCAAAAATTCTCTATGTATGTATAGTTTATAGTTGTAATTTCTACTGCCACCATACAAAGTTTAGTTAAAATTGATTACGTATATGATTTCGACAATAAAGTATTCTAAGCCAAAATGGCTTTAAGGCCACCATTTTGAAAATGAGTGACTGACATACTTAAAACGTATCACTTAACATAATTTGCATCAGCACGACTTGTTTGCAAAATTTGGTAGGAATCGGTTAAATATTTACAGAGTTGCGATATAATAACTTTATTTATTCGTATGGCGCTATATTCCAAAATGGACGACAAAAGTGGTTATTTGGTATTTAATATTATGCTTGTAATAGATACTTTCACTATACAAAATTTAGTCCAAATTGGTAAAATGATATTATATATTACAAAATAAACTTAAAATATTTGTATGATCGCCATTTTTAAAATAGAAGAGCATAATTTTCTAACGAATCAAATTCCAACTTAAGTTATTATGCTGGCAGTACCTATTACAACCATCAAATTTGTCTATGCAGAGCCTCATTTCTCTGCCATTTTGTAAGATAGCCCTACTAATAAAAAAAATGACGATTTTATCTCGTATCTCGGGAAACAATCAACCCATTATTACAAAATTTGGTGACGATGTTGTACTGTGGTAGGCCATAATAATAATTTAAGTAGGCCACACTTAATTTCAGAATTGCGGCTATAAAATAATTTTGGTTTTGTGGACGATATATACGAAGCTATGTAATCTATTTTAACTTAACTTTGTATATTGGCAGTAAACAATCATCGAAAATGGTACTACATTACTTTTTGCCCTCCATTTATGATCATCGCCACATGACAATTATGGAAATTTTATTCCATGTCTCGAAGACCAATCAACCGATTCCCACCAAATGTTACACTCGAACATTTCAAATAGCTTTGTACCCAATTGTGCACTCCATTAAGAGATGTCAAGTCTTTCCTACCAACTCAGCTTTTAAGAAATTATTTAAAAATAATTGCAGCCATGTTGAGAAAAGTAGACTCATTAGTTATGTCAATTACTTCTTGTTTATATCAGAAAACATTTTTTTTTCCTGGTTTAGTTAAAAACAAATTTCCTAAGCATGATTATGTTTGCCACTTGTTTAAGTGTGTGGTTGTGATTCCTCATCCATATAAACCTTTGATTGGCTGCACCACGCCGACAAAATTTATCTCACCTACCAAATCACTTGGAGGTGTCATTGCCAAAATTACCAAAACTCTTCGGTTTTGTAACGTTTCATTTCCAAAAAATATATAATCACGTGTATCAATCAAGCTAAGTTAGAAGAAAATAAGAATCAGAAAATCATTAACAATGGTTTTTAAATCACATCACTTTCAAATCTCTAATAAGAATTTGAACAAACCCCAAAAAGTATGGAACTGTATTTGTGTGTGTGCCTTTGTGTTTGAGTACAAGCGAGTGAACGATTGTATACGTCACTTGTGGATTTCATTTACCCCTACTTGTTGTATGTGTATTTTGTGATGGTTGTCACGACAAAGTCTACCTAATATTAAAAATCATTACCCGTAACAAGTGTATGTCGTCGCCCATACGTGGTGTCGGCCGAGAGCACGGGCCACTCCAAGGGTTCGCTGTCTCGACGTTAGCCCGGGGCAATGAATGGTTCTTAGCAAACTGGCCNCTGGTGACGCACGACTACGTGGCGTGGTGTGACGATGTTTCGATTGACCTATCGCCGCGCATGGAAGGATTTTTGTGCTTCAAGAGCCTTGGAGGCCAGCGATTTTTCTGTAAAAATAGATTTTTTCTGAAGTGAAGAGAGCAGATATCCAGAGACCAGCGCACAGACTTCTGGGCGATGCTCCTCAAATTTCAAAATTGTGGGGAAAAAGATAAGAGGAAGGAAAACCACAACTTATGTACTTGTAATATTTTAACCAATATTGTTTTAATCAAAGTTTTGCTATCAGGATTTTACCTGGGGTTCAATTTGTATTCAATATTTGCGATCATTGAGTGATTTTTAAAGATCGTGTATTCAGCTGTTAAAAAAAAAAAATTGAATCTCTAACATTATAATCGTATGACCTTGTGGTCACACATTTTATTATTACGTATTTTGGATTGGTTTTACAACATTTACGCACCACACGCTTTGCTTCGCAACTTTCTAGCTGTTGTTACGCTACGCTGCCTTTTGACGCAACTTTTTAGTTGTTGTTACGCTGCCTTTTGACGCAACTTTTAGTTGTTGTTACGCTGCCTTTTGACGCAACTTTTAGTTGTTGCTACGCTGCCTTTTGACGCAACTTTTTAGTTGTTGTTACGCTGCCTTTTGACGCAAATTGTTTTAAAATTCCACAGCTAGTTTGTTTTCTGTGTTCGCTCCTTATACACGCTGCAAACACTTTTGAATGGTTACTTTAATTGAAAAGTGACACTTCGTAATAAAAAATGTAACCTCGTTTACAACATGCCTCCGGTGATATACCGAAAGATTTTTCCGTGGCGCTTAAAATGTCACGCTGACATTTAATTTTTTAAGTTTTCTTTTTCCTTTTTTAGCTACAGAGCTTCGTGTGGGAATGGCACTTTTATGAGAATAATTACAGCGTTACTTGGTTCTTCGTAATGCTGCAGTTTACAGGTAAGAATAGTCTACTTATGTCGCAAGCCGACTGGTAAAAAAATGCCTTCCAGAAGAACTTAAAGGCATTTGTTTTTCATTAAGTGTAGTTAAAACACGATGGTATTTGAAAATTTAAAAAAAAACGTACATGCTTTAAAATAGAAGATTGTGTTACGAGAATAGTTAACACTTCTCCGGCAAAACTTAAGCTATTATAGATCGAAGTATCTCTAATTTGTAGGCCTAGTTGAAATTCCCTAAATATTGCTGAGACCTTATATGGCAAGGAAGTACAGAAGAACCATTATGGTTCGAGCCCAATTTTGTAAGTTATGCATTTTATTAGTACAGAATGCACAATGACCATGAGGTTGCCTTCAACTTTAGCTTTACCTGCAGATTTATCTGATATGAAACCTGCATTTAAACTTTAGCAGGAGACAAAAATTTGACGTATTATTATTACAGTTAAAATATTTGCCTGACTCCTATATGTAATATCTTGTAATTATTTGTATTGCTTGCCGTTTCCGTGTCGATTTATGAATCACTGTTGCCTTCCGTAGTTGGAAAACGGGGTCTAAAGTGGAACTAAAATATTACCGATACCGATTAGAATAAAAATTCAATTTCTGGTAATCACACTCTAAATCTGAATCAGTGAGAATTTCACTGCTTCAATCAGTCAACAGTACCTGACTGATTCAACAGTCACTTCAGTGAGTTTACTGATGAATCAGCGAAAAAATGCCAGATTTTCTTCATTAATTGATTCAGTGACATTTTCCACTGATTCATAAGTTAAACAGCGTGTAAAAATGATGGTCAAACAACGTTTAAAAATGACCATCAAACAACGTGTATCCAGTGAAATAAAAACGAATAAACTAATAAAACCAATACAAAATACTTTCAAACTGTGTTTCGTCTTTCAAGTCACCATTTTATGAGGTAATATGAACATTCAGCCTTTCGTTCCGTTTGTACGTCTCATTTAGTTCTCATGTAATCATCACAGTTCTCTGCTTGAAGGTTTAAACTGAATATAATGTGGCGAAGAGAGTGCACTAAAACATATATTATTTGTTTTAACAATCATAACAGTATCATTTAAGCCATAAACGAAAAGTAACGGCGTACAATTTAAATATTTACGAATTAGATAAGAATTATAAGACATATATTTTCCTATAACAGTTTAACGTTACTTGGTAGCGTATATGGTAAGGTAATAGCCCTAAATGCGGAGTGGAAAGGGAGTGTAAGATAAATCCCGCCCACCTCCGGTAATTTCTTTACTTATTTAAATTACGGTAAATTGCACAAAATGAATATTAAACTATCGTAAATAAGTTTCTTTCACGTTATTATTTGGATAAAATCAATAATAACAAAATTTAAATCGTCACTGCAGTCGACCGTCACTTATTCAATCAGTGAAATTTTTTCACTGATTCTAAGTGCAGCCATTTTCACTTATTCGAGTAGTTGAATTTCACTGCGAATCAGTGGTTTTCTACTGATTTGTATCTAGAGTGTATTATACTGTAAGCATCTGTGTCTTTTTTTTTTTCAGAGCAAGAAGGAAGACATGAGTGGTTGTAGTGGCTATTCACTAACCTTCGACACCTCACAGCAGAAACAAGAAAGTGCCATTTACAACATTCCATTTGCTTGCTTGAGACATATTACATAATGCATACTCACAACTACTTCATTATACCTTGTAATAAGAGACCCGAAAACCTGACACAGGTTAAACTTCAAAATACTTAAATTACTTTATGGAATATCCTTTTTTTTTTTTTTTTTTTTGTTCAAAGTTACCGTAAATTTCGGAATTCAGTGCCAGTATGTTATACACTTCAAATTCCTTTGTATACTCAAGATGCTATCAGTTGCTCATTTGCAGCTGCCAGAGAGAGGAGCCACTTTCATCCCGGAATAATATGCACGTGATTCGTACTTGCATTTCTTGCGGATGTATTACTGATATAGCGTGCTGCGAAGTGTGTCAAGTAAAATTTGCTCCAATTGAAAACTGAATACTAACACGCATATATTTTAAGTCTCTCATGACAATAAATGATTCAGCATATTTTTTTCGATTCTGTTCACATGCGGTTGTCGTCATTGTGTTGCGAGACTGATTGGCAAGTTGGTTGAGGTGTAGGCTAAGATTATAAAAATAGCACGCAGCAGGTGTGTTGACTCGCAGGTTTATTCGGCGACGTCGGTTACAGACTGAGTAAATTGTCCATCAGAGGCTCGAGGAATCTACTGACGCTGTGAAAGTGTCTCATCAAATCACGATTACGACAACCACCTCTTATTTAGTCCTTGTATTGCTTAGTGGCGTCCTACCAAAATTATCTGGACGTCCTGTACGGACGCATTACTCGAGGCGCAATATGATTGGTAACCACATGTTACAGAGAGTCATCGAAACTTTCAATAATTATTTAATCATCCTAATGCATGAGCATCATCGCGAGTCAAGTTGCAATGACTGGCGGCCCATGATTATTTGTTTGTAAAAATAGTTTGTTAAAGTCTGGGTGAGAATTTTTTTCATTACTGGCATGTAGTCTCCCAGGACGTGTGAAAAAAAAACTGTGGTTCAATCATGAATGTATAGTATAAAAGCTCAAATTCTGCTCTGCAAACAAATAACTCGCTGGAATGTTAGGGTCTCTAAATTATGTACACATAGTTTCGGTGAATTCGCCACAACTCCGTTTCACCCATTCTGTACAGAGTTCAGATATAATTTCTGTTTTGATCGGCGATAAACCTGTTGGCCGTCATAATCGCCCTAGCTTCCTGCGTTGGCTTCTCCCCGCAGGGAGATCATAACGATGAGATCAATAAATATAATAACGCACCGGCGAAGAAGCGCAAAGCGACGGTCGAGTGCGTCAGACGTCGCTAACGACCGGCTGGAGACATCAACAAGGAGCTGCGAAGAGTCCGCGGTAAAGCTTTAGAACGGTAAGCTGGCGTAAGCCATCAAAGCTATTGCGCCCGTAGCGCATTTCAAAACATCCTGCACTGAGCGCTGCTTCTTGATTCACCAGTCTGCCGCCGTATGTCGTGGATGGGGGAAAAAATATATGAAGACAACTGGATTGTCATCAAAACTTAGTCAAACGAAAACAAACGGTTCTGCAAACACTTTCTCGTTCAGTTCCACACTCAGAGATAATTGTATTGACGTTGTAGAATTTTCCCCTCATATTATTTAGTGCGTAGGGTTGTTGACATTCATGATAAAAAACACATAATCTCCCTACCGCAGTAATGAACCCTTCCAGGCCTACTTGAATTTGCGGTTTCAGGTGTTGCAAACAAGAAATCTTATTACGTGTGATGTACTTAAGTCGACACAACACCTATCGCGTTGTCACAATCAATAAACTGTATGTAGGCTTAGTTAGTGAGTGAAGAGATTTGGGCAGCTCTTAAGATTGAGGTCTTAATAGCCGACGAGGGTTAATTATGGTGAGTATGGGGCAGCAGCGTAATTAAGGGGCGGGGGAAACGGGAGATCCCCGAGAATACCCGCCAACCAGTGGCTTTGTCCGGCACGATTCCCACTTACGAAAATCCGGAGTGAACCGGCTGAGGATCGAACCCAGTTCGCCTAAGTAGGAGGCGAGCAGTCTAACTGATCAGCCACCGTGGCCCCATGAGCTAGTAGAAAACTGAGTTTATTCACATAATGCGCCAATATATTAACACAGGCAAAAATCAGTATTTAGAATAATAATCGTAATGTTATATATAAATAAATAATAAAACGAGTGCGCACGAATGCGGTGCGTTTTCCCTTTCGTGTAATTTTCTAAACTTGGTTAAGCTTTGTTTGCATGAGATGGAGGAACAGTCTAGAAGTATAACATCAGCAAGGCTTTAGAAAAGTTGGAAGTAATTATGAGTGGACTATAAGTAATTTACATTAACTTACATGTTCAGCTTCTTCTTCATATTTTGTTAACGCTAATGATTATTCATTCAATTACTTGATATTTCCATTTGAAAAGGAGGCTGAGATCACCTTGGCGTTAATTTTGAGAGAGTGAAATCAATTTGCCATCTACCTGTTTATTGGAGAAAACAGTCAGCCATCAGTATGGTGAGAGTTATTATATGTGAAATCTGATTTTCTAATAAACCTACAAATACCAAAAAAAACTGAGAACCATGAGTGGATTGTCAACCATGAAAATTGTTGGCAGACAACAAACTTACCGTTTTCAGCACATTAAAAATGGTTAGTTTTGCATTTTCCCATATGATTGTTTACAGTGCAATATTTGGTAATTTCGTACATTATATTTTTGCAGTTATTTTTTGTGGCCAAGTTGGGCTGTTTGGGTGGAAGGGGGGGGAGGGCGATCGCCTCAATTGACCCAAATTCTCCCCGTCCCCTTCTCTGTTTACCCGTGAACCCGTCTTTAGGAAGATTGAGTTTTCCATTTATGCCTTCTACCTGCCTAAAATAGTTTCTACGAATGTCCGCCTATGTAAAATACTTGTAAATTGGCAGCTTACGTCGTTGTACTTTCCCCTCGTCCACCTGCTGTCAAACGCCCGGTCGTTGGGGCAGCCGCAACTACAAATTACCGCACTTCCTCGCACCAGGTCACCTCATACACTGTTGGCGTCGTCTCGCTGTTGCGAGGCTCAGGAGTGATCCCCCCCCCCCTCGTCCTTGTTAAAACTTGAAAAAATAGACGTCATGATCATTGTGTGTTTGCGCACTTGCACATGGTCGGCGAAACAAGAGCGATATGTAAGAGCTATAGGAAGGTCTCGCAGTGCACGGATACCCGAAACATAAAATAAAGAACAGAATTTGAACTACTTAAGACATTTCGATAGCGTACATTTTTGTTGACTCTATGTTTGAGTTAGTAAAACCTTCACACACAACAAATAAAATAGTTAGAACCATAACTAGTTTATTACTAAGTCATAATAAAAATACAGGTATGAATGGAAACCAGCTATAGTATCGTACAATAATAACTGGACAGAAGTAGTTAAGTTTTTTAAGTCCCTGTAATTAGGCTCTAATAATTTGTTCGCAAACATGGTTTTCTGCACTGACAAAACAGCTTTCGGGAAGGGATACATACACAATGCCACCCTATTTTTCTAGAACTGTCAAAATTTACTGAAGTTGTATGAAATTGACAATACGGTTAGTCGTGATATTTCTCCCGCATGTGCGATACTCGTGGTAAAATAAGACATATAATTTTACTGGCGAAAAATGTCCCGTTAATTTAAAGAACTTTTATATGGCGTAAAAAAAGGAAGACAAAACGGATGAAAATATATAACGAATGTGGAAAACATGAAAACATCCTTTTCTTGTTTTTTAGAGAGAAAGATTTCGTTAAATAATTTTTTCCCTCTAATAATGATTTTTTTTTTTAAGTTATACATTTGAGCGAGAGTTAAACGCTACGAAGTAAATTTGCACAGTTCTTGCTGGTGGATTTTGGTGTTATGATTGCGAAAATCGTTGCAGAGTTGAAGCCGGAAATTACGGCCAAGCACAATGGAGAAAACGATTGTTTGCCACAACTAGCTATTTGCGCAAATGCGTTTGCGTGTTTATAATTTCGGAATTAATATTTGAGTTTTACCTCAAAAATGTGTGCCCTTGATATAAGAAAAAGAGTTAATACAGGCTACACGAGCTGATAACATTTATTCTGTTTCTCGTACAGGGACCTCAATATAAATTAATCTGGAAAAATATATTTGTTTTTTATTTGTAATGGTATAGTAATTTGCAAAGTTCATTAACTGAATGCGGTAAAATGACAATAACTGCCCACTAACAACGGCGAAGTAACTTACAAAAGCATTTTCTCTGGTGCCTGCTGTGGTTCCCCTGAGAAAACTTAGTGTGTACAACTTCACATCTGAACGGTTTGTTCGTGTTTGCTACGGACCCTTATCTGCGACTTCATCTAGTGTGGGGTGCCGAGATAAGCAAGTGTATGGGGACACGAAATTCATGTGCGTTACGACATCGAAATCGGAACGAGAAAATACCCTCGATTATTGAGCACCCAATGCCGTAATGCATACGCACAACTGCGATCATTAGGAACACGTCCAATGAAATATTCAGGCATAGTTCGTTAGTAACGACGAAACCCGTCTACATCAGTCGAGGCAGCAAACGATGTTGTGGCTCTCAGTAATGATTAACGTCTCCGTTTGCGTACTAATTTGAGATAGACGTTTAATGAGGGACAAATAGCACTTAATGCTATTGTTACTCCGTGAATTGTTACTCCGCTTATGAGTGCTTAAAGCCTTATTCGATTCCCATTTGAATCAGGGATCGTAGATAAGCAAATGCAAAGGTCTGTAATCAAACATTTGCAGCCACAACTTTTAAAGCGTTTCGTACCAACAAATCACATGATACGTTGCCGACACCTGAGAGAACTATCGAAAGAAATTTAAAACATATGCGTAATACCGACAATCAGAGATTTTGTCATGTAAAAATTCGTGCCACATCATCAAGTACAGACTCCAACCTCCTTTTTTTCATGGCGTTCAATTATCTGTAGATATAGAAATTCGGAATATAGCAGAATTCGTTTCATAAATTTAGCAATTATAAGAGAATATAAATAATAAGTATAAACACCGAATGAGTTGTTGAAGCTGAGATGTCTACATAGCATATTGACCAGAAATAGGTATGAACCAGAATATGAAGATATGGCATTTGGGACAAAAGATACGCTATGTACGTGTTTACTATTAAAAACTCATTATACTGAGTAAATTTGTAATTACCCATAATTAATTAATTACTTTCGTAAGTAAAACGATTATTTATAAGGGATACAAGAACACATGTTGACCGGAAATGATGTTAGTTTTGTTGAAGTACGAGTAATACAGTAATATAATTCATTCAAGTACTTCCCTCATCATGTCACAACGTTGTACACTGTNTGTCACAACGGCTAAAAATGTTTTGCATCACTTGACTTAGTTGTATTGGGGAAGGCTTAGCCAAACCAAATGTCATTTAATAAATGGTTGAAGACATAATGCCACTGGGAAATAAGCTTTTAATGCACTTCGTGACCATTTGCAGCTCATAGGACCCGAAATAACTTCGACATGTATGTGGCACATTCATGAAACAGTCCTGTCTTATCGATAATGCCGGGTATGGCCTCCCCGTACAGCGACAAGGTCGCGGACACGTAGTGGCATGCTGCAAATGAGGCTGTCCAGATTTTCTAGAGGGACGAGGTCCCACTCCTCAACGTCAGCCTGAACTAACACTCCGAGTGTTTCGGGTGGGTCGGAAGATTGGCCAATCGCGCATTTTGACATCCCCCATGCATGTTCCAAGCAATTCATATCGGGTGATCTGGCTGGCCAAGTCATTCGTGTTGATGGACGCTTCTTGCAAGAAGTTCTGCACGATCCGTGCTCTATGTGGACGAGCATTATCGTCCGTAAAGACGAACTGATCACCGACGTTGGCACGAAAAGAATTTACAATCGGTTAAAGAACCTCTTCCACGTCTCGCTGGCATGTTAGGGTGTTGTTGATGTGCACAAGTGGCGTATGTCCACCAAGCATTATTCCTGCCCGGGACGTCACGCTGTCACCACCATGTGGATGGACGTCGTGGACGTATCGCTGCCCCTTGCTGTAGTTTTACACCTACACAATGTTTTTTTACTTTACGTTCAAATAAATGCATCCTACAAATAAGTAAAATATTATGTACATTGTACAACAAATTCTATATTGAATGGTAAAAAATTACAATTACTACGTTGCAGAAATTTTACTGCAACGTTCGTGTACTTTTTCTCCATGGCAAGTAAATTTACACAAACACAGCAATAGTAATTTCACCACACTGTATGTTTCTTTTCTAGCTTACAAACAGTGAAACACAGATTCACATTTTAAATAAACAATTTCTGTACATTTTTCACGGTTTTGCAAAGAAATTTTACGAACAGTATATGTTCTCTTACAACTGCATGTTAATTTACATAAGTTGTATGTGTAGTTTTACAATTTTCACGTTATTGTACTCCGTTTTGTAACTTGGTAGTTAAACAGAGATATAAAAAAATTATCTCCAAAATGTGTATAACAATTGACTTAAAATTTAGAACACGTTAAGTTTTACTTTTGAACACAAAAATTTAATTCGAAGGAGTTCTACTACCTATCGCTAGATCGCATCTTTTAAATAAAAATATGTAAATTAACCCAAACATTTGGTTTACTAAGCCATACATTCCTGTATTTTCACAAAAGACTTGTAGCACTCTCTGTAGTCTTAAGAACACATGAGTAAAATTACACGCACTGTAATTGTTTTTACGAATTACACATGACAAAATATAAAATCACAAAAAATTAGTATGTGTAAATTTACATTTATGTTTTACAGTGTATGTGTATCAATTTTTTTATTTATCTGTGATAGATTTCTGGAGAACTGCGGAAATATAAATACAGCTCTCTTTTAACCTATCTGCTTCAGGTTTCAGTGGAAGCTTCAGCGGATGGCCTTTTAATGAACATTTATCTCGAGACTATCGAATTATAAGCGAGCGTTTTCCTTTGTTTACAGTGTAAAAGGCAGCGTAATGTCACTTCATTTGCAACACTCCAGGAGCGTAATAGTGTGGCTGTATATGTAGTCACCAGTTAGCGTTTCACGTCAAGGCACCTAATAATAAATAGTGTTTGGTGAATAATGGTTTCTTTCCCGGCAGATAATTCAGAGAGCATACGCTCTGTTGTATGTACTAACTCAGTAATGTCATTTGTGAACGGAATTGGTCATCTCTGTAGCGATTCCTCTTTTGTAGTTGTACGTGAGCATTTAAAGTCTCAACGCTGGCTTCTAGATTACAGTTTTCGTAGTTGGCACAGCCGCAATGTGGGAATAAAGGTCATCGAGCATAAAGGCGATGCACATCAGGGGTAACCACAATTTACGCCCGGGTAGGTACAGCCTCAAAATGTCAAGCGAAACTTTGCAATCGCGAGGAAATTTGGCGGCAGGCCGTTTCACGTTCAAATATTGAGGAAATGGTGGTTGTGCAATAGTGACGAATATCCTGACGGTTAAAAACCAAAGTAGCATAAGTTACTCTTGTAATACCTGCTAGCCTAATATCTTTTATCAGTCATTGACATTCATACACGCCGTTAAAAAATGGCATTTCAGTATGAAGTACATAACCTCTTTTATATACAGGATGATTCTAAAATCATGGGACAAACATAGAGGGGCGGTAGAGCTCACTAAAACAAATAATTATTGTATAGGAATATATGGGCGGGAGTGACGCGTTGAGGCACAAACACAAAAATAACACATGCAATGCAACACAGTGTTTATTTACAATGTCGCCGCTAAATGCCTTTTTACAGCAATGTTTATAATAATTAATCGCTCAAAATTGCTACCACCGACAGTAATACAAGCTTGGTAGCGTCGGTAGAGTGATTGGCGAACATATTCAAATACGCCGGGTATTTCACGCATGCGGGCAGCCGCACAGGATAGTCGAGCGACGAGGTCTTCAATGGAATCAACTGAAGTCTCGTACATGAGGGCTTTCAAATGCCCCCATAGGAAAACATCGAGACTCGATAAAGTGGCGATCGTGGTGGCCGTTAATGTGTTATGTTTTTGTGTTTGTGCCTCAACGCGTCACTTCCACCCATATATTCCTATACAATAATTGTTTGTTTTAGTGAGCTCTACCACCCCTCAATGTTTGTCCCATGATTTTAGAATCACTCTGTTTATATTGCTTTTAAACATTTGCCGCGATTCGAGTCGCGAGTTTCGAAGTTTATCAGTTATCTGTCATTTTTACAGGCAAATTGTGTCCGTTTAGAAAAGACCTCCTTCCCCCCGTCCTCCACCTTCCCGGGACCGCGGTGGTGTAGTGGTCAGACTATTCACCTCCCACCTAGGCTAACCGGGTTCGATTCCAGGTGGGGTCGCTCCCGGATTTTCGCATGTGGGAATCAGGCCGGACGATGCCACTGGTCGGTGGGTTTTCTCGGGGATCTCCCGTTTCCCCCACCCTTGCATTCTGGTGCTGCGCCATACTCACCTAGCTTCACCTTCATCGGCTCACAAGACCTCGATTTTAAGAGCCGCCCAAATCTCTCCACTCTACTCCACTCCCACCTTCCCAAAAAATTGCCGACGTATTTTGAGTGACAAAAGTAAATTTAATGTATTATTCCTTTGTGAGTGCCTTTGTTTGTAAAGCCATTTACTTAGAAAATAATAATATATTTAATGAATGTTTGCAACACAAAATGTACCCTCTATTCATGTTAATGAATAAGCCAACACTTTGACGTTGCGTTCCAATACTCTTCAAACAGATTTCTGAAACGGTTGAAACTCTTTGTCTATTGCATGTTTTTTATCCTCTTTTTACAGTAATTGCCACTCGTTGAACTTTAATACTCATAATTACGTCGGAATGATGACGTTCTGTATCAGAATATATCTACGAAAAAAAAAATAAAAAATTGGTNCAATACTCTTCAAACAGATTTCTGAAACGGTTGAAACTCTTTGTCTATTGCATGTTTTTTATCCTCTTTTTACAGTAGTTGCCACTCGTTGAACTTTAATACTCATAATTACGTCGGAATGATGACGTTCTGTATCAGAATATATCTACGAAAAAAAAAATAAAAAATTGGTCGGAATAGTTATTTCTGTAAGGTATTATTTACATTTCGATTAAATTGATTGTACCACTGTGGTTTTATTCTTAGTTATATTAAGGACCTAAACCATATACGAGAATTCTTCTTTGCACGTCTGTGTGTTAAAAAGAAGAAACTCGTATTTTGTTGAAGTACACTAAGGCAGTTCCAGCTAAGTGACCAGTTCGCATATATTGATGTCATGCAAATTGCTATGACACCATATTGCAACAGGATGTCATTATCATTCCGAAAAAAATTTATTAAGAAGTGGGATGGGGCTGTTTCTTAAGAATATAAGTAGAACACATACAGTTATACCGACACTTGCTTGCCTGAATGTTCTTCTCGGATTATCCCAATACAATTTTCATCCCGACAGGCTAAACACCTTTAACGCTTGGGAACACAGTAAATATTTTTTACAATTCTTTGGGAACGTACAACACGTTTTTTTATAACTACAAGTAAAAAACTGCTTTATGAGCTATACAAAACCATTTATTTATATCTAGATTTATAATAAATTAAATGTCTACAGTGCTTACTTCCTTTAAATATTAAACTTTAGTTTTACACATTCCACAATAATGTGTAATAAATTTTGCTCTATGATCTTGAAGTGTTACAAAAATAACCGTGGCAATTAGTTTCCAAAAAATTATTTGTATGGATACAAAAAGATACAGTGGAGAAATAGAGTGCCTTTATAACCGTTTTGCCCAACTAGCATGCAGCCAATAAGTTAAAAAACAACCCATATTGTAAGATTTACCGTGATGACCAACATTATTGTGTTACATTAAAAAAATTAATTAATACGTACTCAAAAACGTGATGTACTAAAAGCTAATAACAAACTGAATATCGTAATATGTGTTGGTGCTGCTTTGATAATTGTTTCTGAGTTCAGCTGTAGATAGCTACATGAGGAGTTTAAAGATCAATTCCTATTCAATCAGTTAATGTCGTAACTGTTACTATTTTTAATGGGTATTTTCGCTGTTAGTTATTTTGTTCAATCCTGTATTATATTAAGATTAATTTTAATTAAATAATGACATATACTTGAATGTAAATGGTCTACGTTTAGTTGAATACAAATAATATAAATTTATTTGTTCCAAACTTATTGTTTTTGAGTGATTTCAAATGTATGTATGCATGTAATACTTTGTAGTGAATATGGTTGTTTTATAACTGTCCGCAGGAACTATCTGTAAAAACCTAAATATGCTCTTTTAAGGGGACCTTTTGATCTCAAGTATCCCGATGGAAAGACTTAAAATTATCATTTATACATGGCTTACGCAAGGATCACCACTTTTAAGGCACATCTATTTTACTTCGCTGGTAAACGTGAACTTTTTGAGTAACGGTCGTAACGGTGACAGCGCATTTGATATACGCGGGCAGTTCGGGTTTACGGTTTCTTCTCGTCCATGGTGGAAGTTGCCACTCTACGTTTTCTGCAATCTCGTGCAGCGGGTTGGGTTCGCCAGAGCTTCTCCCTCCTGTGCCTGAGCCCTAGGGTATAACAGGAGACACCATTCTGAGCTCTGATAATATGAGAGCACCTCAGGTTCAGGGCTTCCAGGCATATAATTGTCACTACAGACATATTCACGTCAGGTATCATAACGTGGAGGTGCACTCAGCCAATGAATCCCAAGGCGAACCGCGTTCGATTCCCGGTGGGGTCGCTACCGGATTATCGCATGTAGGAATCGCGCCAGACGATGCCGCTGGTCGGCGGGTTTACTCGTGGGTCTCACTGTTCCTCCACCCTTGCATTCCGGCGCTGCTTCATACTCACCTCGTTTCACCCTCATCGTCTTCCAAGACCTCGATGTTAACGGGTGACCAAATATCTCTACTCCACTCCAAAATGAATCGCCTGCTTGTTTGTATGTTGTCATGTTGTGACATGTACATCTCTCAGCTCTCTGTAAGTAGGCGATGGGTTCCGCCTGATTATAGTAAACTTCGAACTACCAGGTGGCCGTAAGTGCCGAATCGACCTCTCGCAAATTTGGTTGGAAAGCCAGTTTCTGATGCGTACTGTCTTCGGTTCGAATCCCTGGTAAGAGGCGAATGCACGTAGGGTGGTTTTAGACTTAATTTTAGTATGATTAGAGTTTTGTGTAAGGCACCCTTCCTTCATTACTGCTGTTATAGCACTTCGCAATAACCCGGAGACGTTAAAACAAACTATTAAAATAGCAAGTTCCGAGTTATTACCGCAGAACACCGTCGCAGACACCGATACCCCTGCTATGAGGATCAGTATGCACGTCCTTTGTTTATACTTCTTATGTGTTAGACTTCGTGGAAGCCCGCCGAAAGATGGTGGAGGGGGAGGTTCGTCCCTAAGGTAAGGTGTTTTTTTATTTTACTCTATGTATTATCTTTGTACCTTGAAATAAATTTTAAATTTACTTGTAGTTGTCCGTAGGTTAGGATCGAATTCCGCAATTGTTCAAGCATATTAGCCTGTAACTCTTTAATTAAAAAACTGAGATAAAGTTATGGCTGTAGGAACGATTTATAAAGACGGCAATCAAGTGGGTTGTTGGAACGACTAAAGAAAAATATTTACATCGAAAGTGCATAGGCCTAGCAACATTATCAAAATTATCTGTTGTGGTCCTGATTTTTTGTTTTTTGTGTAACTATAAATAGATTTACTGGCCAGAGTTGGCCAGTGGTGAAGTAGCAGGTAGTCCCACGAGGAGTCAGCAACGTAACTTAACACGCTGTGTAGCCTAGCCGGCTAGCACTGATGTCCCTGCGATGTTTCATTCAATAATATTGGAACTCGTCGCCTTACTCTGTACCAAAGCTGATGAATAAAACGAAAAATATCGCGAGGCTTATTCTATTTATCGCCTGTTTGGGATTTGTTAAGCCGCGTGGCAGAACAATAAAGTGTTTTTAAAAACTTTCCTAATAGGTGATCCTTTGGACTACCCGTAGTCACGCTTATCTCCTCTAGATCACAACTATCTGTTTATACATCAAAGAAAATAGAACGCCAGCAATGTTCGAATGGAGTGGAGTGGAACGTTCTGGGTTGCTCTTAACAACAGTGTCTTAAGAGCCGATGAGAATGAAGTAAGGTAAGTATGGAGCAGCGCCGGAATACAAGGGCAAGGGAAACGGGTGATCCCTGAGAAAATCCGTCGACCAGTGGCATCGTCCGGCACAATTCCCACGTGCAAAAAACTGAGAGCGACGCCAAGCAACGTTTGAATTGCCCCCTCTCCACCCGGGCACACCAGCCAGTATGGCACGTGTGTTTGACCCTATTAGAAAGAGGAGAAGCAATAACTAGCCTAATTTACTTAACTTCTCACGTTAATGCCACGGGCCATCGAAAGCGATTGTAGAGCTATCTTGTGGCGGGCCGGGAAACTGGCTCCAAAAAATAGGAGAAAATAATTTCTAACATACACTGAAGAGCCAAAAAAAACTGGTACACCTACCCAATATCGTGTAGGGCCCCCGCGAGCACGCGGAAATGCCGCAAGACGACGTGGCATGGACTCGACTAATGTCTGAAGGTATGCAGGAGGCATTGTAATCTGCGCCAATTTGAGAAAGGGTTGCACGTCTGTCACGTTTAATGATTCTCGTCAGTCGTCGTTTGTCCCGTTCGTTCACGATATTTTTCCGGCCGCAGCGATGTCGAAGATTTTATGTTTTACCGGATTCCCAACAATCACGGTACACTCGTGAAATGGCCGTACGCGAACATCCAAATGTTATCGCTACCTCGGAGATGCTATGTCCCATCTCTCGTGCGCCGACTATAACACCACGTTCAAACTCACTTAAATATTGATAACCTGCCATTGCAGCAGCAGTAACCGATCTAACTGCCGACCGCATCGCGTAACCCTGATTGGTTCCATACCTCTGTTATTTGCATACGCACGCCTATACCATTTTTTTTGGCTCTTCAGTGTATTTACATTTATATTGTAGTCTGCAGACACCTGGGGGTCTTTGAGCGTATAGTCAGGGGTCCGCAAATGAAACTAATATGTATTTAATTTTTATAAAAATGTCGTAATCATGCTGTAACTATGTAGCATTTTTGTTATTAATGAAGCTGGTTTTTGCTCAATTTTTTGCAAACTTAACTTGGAATTGTAATAATTTGTGTAATGAAGAATAAATAGGTTGTTTACATGAAAATATTATCTTAACTCGTTTTAAAGAAACGGTTGGAGGTCCGGCAAATTGTAGATCATATAAAAGGGTTCCTTGAAATCAGGGAGTTAATGTTCAGTCGTAACGAAGAGTGTGACTGAGTGCGTGCTGACAGGGCACGGCAGTGCAGATCACAAGTGCCTGCTGGCGAAGTGCGCGACGCAGGCCGCTGCGCAGTCGCGAAATATCGCTCCCTAACATCATAATCCATTAAACTCCCCCGCCGGGCCCTTTAGAAGGAAAAAAAAAAAGACCGGCATCAGTAATCTTGCCGGCGTGCCTCCCCATCGTCACGCTCGCCCGCTCCTATTGAATACACGTTTAATCAAGTGTCATTTGAGCGCCTGCCTGCCTGCTGCTTCTTCTTCTTGTTCTGGTGTGCGGGGCGCGCGCGTGTGTGCATTAAGTACGGGCGCGGGCCGGCAGGCGGCGCTGGTGGGCTTGCTAACCTTTCACAATGATTACCAGAGCTGTTTGGACAATCTGCCAGCGTCGCCTCGGCCGGCGAAATGTCAGGCGGCCGACGACGGGGGGAAGCGGGGTTAGCATCGCCCGCGCCCTCGCTACCTCTGGCGTCCCCACACGCCAAACACACACGCGTCACTTGTTGCCATGTCCACCACGCTATCCGAAAGACAGGGCCCTTAAGGCAGATTCACAACGATCGCAGATTAACATGACACGCAGGACTACTTAATGATTTTTTTTATTTCTACGGTTTCAATACGTGTATTTTTCCATGTCAGATTTACATTATTAAATAATTAGGTAATATTTGGTTACGGTTACAGACGTGAAATTAATCACGTAAGAAAAATTAAGTTGTGTTTCAAAATAACTGCAGAGGTGTTCCCTGCCCCTTGTCTAGCTTGGTTTTTTTTTAAATATTGACTCCGAAAATTAAGTTATGGAGGAAAATACGTAAATCCAAGATGACAAGGATACTTCCCCATCAAGACTCGGCTTCACCAATTATGCAGAAATTCTTCGTTTTCGTGTCATAATTTCAGTTTCAGAGGTTTTATTGAAAACGTCTGATTATAGAAATTATAAAATTTACTAGCTGTTTAATACTTTTGTATCTAATTTGAACTGCGTGTTATTTCCCGCTTGCAAAATGGCGGAGACTTATAAATAAAATATAAATATGTTCCTAACTTTTATCAACTATCAAATAACAAAGAAGTAAAATTAAGCACTGAAGAGGGGCCGCGGTGGCTGAGCTGTTAGACCGCTCGTCTCTCACCAAGGGTTCAATCCCCGGTCGGTTCACTGCCGGATTTTCGCCAGTAGGCCGCTGGTTGGCGGGTTTTCTCGGGAATCTCTCGTTTCCCCCCGCCCTTGCATTCCAGTGCTGCTCCATTCTCACCTCATTTCACCCTCATCGGCTCTCAAGATCTCGATGTTAAACAACTCTTAAAATGTAAATTTTCTATATTCGTCCATCGTTAGCAGTTACTCTGAATCCGAAATTATGACACGAAAACGAAGTATTTGTGCACAATAGGTGAAGCAGAGCCTTGAGTGAGGGGAAGTGCGTGGAAGAGCGGCGGTTTGTGTGTATGTGTGTGTGTGTGTGTGTGTGTGTGTGTCGCGCTACAAGTCCCTGGGCCCGGCAGCAGCGCGAGGTAATTGTTTGCCGGTCGAGGGCGGGGCGTGCGACTGAGGGGTGGACATGGGGGGACTGAGTGCGTCCGGACTGCGGAAGTCGGAGGTTTGGGACCGGGGGGAGAGCAGTATTGACTCTGCGAGTGTGTACACTCACTCCCCCTCGCCCTCCAGCCACAAGTGATCGTCGTTTAATTTCCCTGCGTCATCCGAAGCTGAGTGCACACGCCAGTTCCAGCCCCCGCTGTGGAGGGTGGGGGGTGTTGGTGCGCATGTCACCCCCTTCACCCCTACCACTCCACAACCCTTGGTCGCCGGCCGTGAAACACGAGCCTGTTAAAATTCACCAGCCGCAAGAGATTACGTCCATCCACAAATGGACACCACGACGGGAACATTACTTTTCCGAGTGTCAAAGTCTTCTGAGGCACTGCTTTCACCAGCACTGATTGTTCCGGGAACACTCTCGCGCCATCTCACTGGTAAAGAGTTTGTAGTCAGGACACATTTTCTGTAGATTCGTTGTTTGTGCGTTTACTTATATCTCAGCAAATAAATATTCTGGCAATACAAATTTTTGCCAGAAAAGATTCAAACAAATTATCTAAACCCGTGCATTTTTGTTTTTATCATATTTAGTATGCTCCAAGAGAAACAAAATCGTGTAAAAAGTGGGAACTCACTTTAATAATACTTCCTACAAGAACAATATCTTACTGGGCATTACCAACACGCCTATTTTCTCCCTGTTTTTTTCACATTGATTATAAATGAAATATTATAATTTATATATAAAATATAATAAAAAGTTAAAATTAACAAAAATAAGTTACTTTGATACCAACATAAGTATAACCCGCTTGCGGTACATGAAATATTGAGGAAACAACCAAACACATAGTACCACGGGGTGAATTTTCAAAGGTTTGATTCAATAATTGTGAAGAAACCTCGGATAGACTATACAACAGAATTGCATAAATACGAATCACCAAATCACTGCCATATTTTGAGGTATCTGCTCCATAACTATACAATCGATTTATGTACTACGAATAGAGAGACGTTCAAGATTTATACAAACATATTTTATGTAACGAATTTCACAAAAGAAATTATTTAAAATGTGTAAAATTTCCTTAAAATTTAATATTTGGCATTCAAGATGAGTTATTATATAATATTTTTTATATGTATTTCGCTATTCCAGACTTTGATGTTTCCTGTAATACAGACACGTAGATATGTAATGAATTTCATTTATTTGGTTTTAAATGGTTTTAAAGTTTGTTTAAAGGCCAGTTATTTCATTTTATTTGCGATTTTTTGACTGTATTTCACCTTTGTGTGATGTTTTTTTTGACGTAATAATTGGAAGTCGTTACATAAGCAATATCGCTCAAAATGTTGAACGCTGAAGAACAGTACTTAATAAATACATCTATATAACTTAAGCACCACTTTTTAAATGAAACAAACAATGCAGGCCTAATAAAACTCCTGCGACTACAAAATAAACAACTAGATGTAACAAGATGTAACAAGCAAATAGCGCCATCCCTACTCAAATGCCTTCGCATAGCTAGCTAGGGCTGGCCGACTCTGTTTATCATATAATATTGGCCACTGCCAGTTACAAGACACGGCAGGAAATGTAAAGCGACAGTGACAGAATGGCTGTGAGAGAGCGACAGCGACAAGCGACTCGGATCATCTATGACACTGGTCGCCGACTCGTAGGGACCATACACTAAAGATGTGGTAAACCGCTTATTCGCCTTCTTCGTACATTGACCTTCTCCAAAGCAACACGACCGTCAAAGTCACGTGGTCAACAGTGATGAACGCGTTTGTTTATATCTTAATTTTCAGAAGACAAGCGCTTTTATATTAACTTAATCTAAGTACATTCCAAAAATTGGCTAGAGGAAGTATGCAAACATCTCAAAGCACTTTTTTACTTAACAGTGTTTTAACCTCACGTCCAATGCACTCCGTTTTTGCTAGATGTGTTGGCAGAAAAGCAGTTCAATGTTGAAACATGGAGACAGGTTGTGCGCAGCCAGCGAGATCGGTCTACCTCATCTCTAGTCTATGGTGAGAACCTGTCGGCGTAGTCGCTGTCACTGTGACTTGGAATCTGCCACGACACATGACGGTGACAACTCAGGAGCAGTGACAAAGTCGCCGTGACAGGAAATATTACCCATTCCTTTAGGATGGGTGACATTTAAGATTCCTAAACCCAGTTGACTTCTACTTGTGGGATCACTTGAAGGCACAGGTGTATGTAATTGAAGTGGGCAATGTGGAGGATCTCTGGCAATGTATTCAAGATGCATACCATGTGGTACGGGTTAATCCCGGCATGCTGCAGTATGTGCGCCAGTCATATAAGCGTCGCATTTGTGCATGTGTGGAGATGAGTGGCTGTAACTTCGAGCATATGTTGTAACAATGTAAACAGTTCACATTCAAAACAAAGAATTAATACATAATACTGATGTTAGTTTTCTTTCTACTACACCACTTTTACCAGCATTTACTAACGGGTAATTTACCTGCCTAGGAGATTTTCATTAGCCCGGTTGTCATTTAACATGTCATGCATGACAGTGGTATAGGCTGCCTACCTCCCAGGTAACCACTTAACTACTTTCGAACTAAATAGTATAAGATTTCTGAAGTAACTGTCGGGATTAGCTGATACCACCAAGGTTACCTTTTCTTATTGATCTTTGTATGCTGATTACTAACATGTCATGTCAAATTGCTTCAAGCTGAGGGTTACAAAGTTTTAAACAACCGGAGGGTGCCAACCCCTATTTAATGTTCGAAGGGATGTACTGTGCTCTCCGTGACACTGTTTTCCGTGGTTACTTACATTATGACGTTGCCTGTATGATACTTTTCGTTGCTTACTCGCTAGCAATTTACAATTCATCGTTGCATAACAAATTTTCACTCTCTACTTTCGGGGGACGTCTATTACTCTTCGAAATAATTGTAACCCCTAATTCCACTCACGCCGGGTTATAATACATTAACGACTCATCTGTATATTTTGGCACAGAATAACTTGATAATTGCATAAAATTATACGGTTAAATAAAGGATTTGATATAATTTCAATAACATATGCGTTGTAAAGGAAGTAAGTATGCGAATAAAAATGTTTCAATTAATAATACAAATATGTTTCAGTTAGTAAATCAATGCTTGTGTTTTTCTGATGAAAAATGTGGTGTTAATAATATTACCTTAAATTTAGGTTAATTAAATTTAATATCTCTGTAAAAATTACCGACGTAATTAATACAAGTTAATCCTCGGATTTTGCTACTACCTTCAAAAGGCAATTTCGTTATAATCTATTCGTGCAATTTGTGTCTCATAAAATATAGGTGTTTCCATCGCTTAACATTGACTTACATAATATCTATTGTCATGTTGAATGCATACGAGTTCATAATGTTGATTGCTTGTTTTACCTTAGTTTTTTTAGGTTGCGAACAGATAAACCTAAAACGAATTTATTACTTGTACTTTTCTTAAGGTGCGTTCTAAGTTCTATACCTAAAAAATAATTATGCTGTCATATTGGTCTTTAAATAAGATAATAACGTCGAACAGCATTTGCAACCTACAAATCACTTCTCAAAATGGTGGTACTTGTATGTCGCAAGGGCGTGAGAAGTATACACTTTCGTTGACTTGTATACTTGAGTACTTCAGTTGCAGTTTGGACCGCACTAGTGATGTCAATTATGGAAACATGTACGCATGAGTACGTAAGAGGGTTATTCGGAAAGTAAGGTCCGAATCGCCGTAGCTAATCGAATGTCGCGCGAACATTGTAACGCGCATGCGCACCGACTCCTGGCATGCCTTGCTCGTCAAACGACGCCATTTTCATTGGTTTTGTTGCAGTGTGATGTTTACAGTGTCACTTAAAAATGTTTAAAACAATTGATCAGCCCGCCGACTGTGAAATACGATCAGTGATTCGGTTTTTGACAGCAAGGAACGTTTCAGCAGCGGAAGTTTATCGACAGATAAGTCAAGTGTATGGCCCCAATTCGATGAGTGACAGCAAAGTGCGTAAGTGGGTGAGAGCTTTCAAGGACGGGCGGGAAAATTTCCATGATGAACCGCGATTAGGCCGACCATCAGTGATCACAGATGATTTGGTCAAAGCCGTGGACGAAAAGATTCGTGAAGACCGGCGATTCACAATTTCAACTTTAGCTTTGGAATTTCCGAATGTGGGTAGAACAACTTTGCACAAAATTGTCTCTGAAAATTTGCGATTTCACAAATTGTGCGCACGTTGGGTTCCCAGGCTGCTTACTGAGGAACACCAAATGAAAAGAATGGCCTGTGCTCTTGATTTTTTGGACCGATATCATAAGGAAGGTGATCAATTTTTAGAGAACATTGTCACAGGGGACGAGACGTGGATTCCTCACATGACCCCAGAGTCTAAACGTCAGTCAATGGAATGGGGTCACCCGACATCACCAGTCAAAGGCAAGGCCAAGCGGACAATCTCAACACGCAAGGTTATGGCAACCGTGTTTTGGGATAGACATGGAATCTTGTTAGTCTAGTTTATGCAGCAAGGGACAACAATCAAGGGAGCCGCTTACTGCGCTACTCTGACTAAACTTCGACGTGCAATACGAAATAAGCGACGTGGCCTTCTGGCGTCTAGAGTTTTGTTGCTGCATGACAATGCCAGACCCCATTCTGCCATTCATACCCAGAATCTTATCATATATTTTGGATGGAGACAGANTTGCTGCATGACAATGCCAGACCCCATTCTGCCATTCATACCCAGAATCTTATCATATATTTTGGATGGAGACAGATTGAACACCCAACGTACAGTCCAGACTTCGCGCCGAGCGATATTCACTTGTTCCGCTATTTTTTAATATTATTGCCAATTGGTATCACTCAATAGATGAAGGGTGTCAAAAAATAAGCCTTACATTCGCAGGGAAAGGATAGGTTAATGATAATAACAACTGAGAATGATAATAGAGGTCCAAGGCCGAGCAGGCGCCAGCCGGTAGGAGATGTGATCAGGGGAAGCCAGGAACAGGAAGATAGACATCCCTCGCTTCTTGAAGATACGAGAAGAAGGACATAAATGCTCCCAAAGAGACCACCTACCAACCATGACACGCAGGCCTATTCGGGGGGGGGGGCACTCCCTCGCATAGGAGTGGTCACTCCCCCTCCCCCCCTACAATGTGCTGCTAGCTATCACTCGCCCTCGCGGGCCCTAGGTTGTGGTTGTCACCCACGCCCTCAGACCCTCGAGGGGAGGAAAGGCACGGCCCTTTGGTTGATAGCGCCCGACTGGCGAATGCAAGGCCCACCAGACTAACAAAAATTAACACAACAAAACATAACACGCAGATCACACAATATAGAAAAATACCGGGCATGGCAATCCGCCCACCATCCTACCAATTGAGCATAAACATAGAAAACAAGGAAATGTCCGAAGACCACTGTAATCACGGGACATGGGTACCCTGTTACCAACTCGCCGTCTTTGCTCGCCAACACATAAGCGAGCCGAAGAGAGTGCGGGTAGGCACAGGCCGCAAAAGAGTCTCACTAACACCAAGCACCCTTAGAGAAGAGAGTGACTGGGGAAACCACACCTCCTTCCACGAGACAGTGATCGGGAGTACGGTCACCCCAGCCACCCCAAACTCATCCATCACGGACTTTATCAAGTCCTGGTTCTTCTCGTAGCGGTCACGCTTTTTGTCAAAATACCATTTTAACCCTCGACACTGGACGACCTGACTGTCCAGAATATAGGCGGATTCCTGGCAAACGCCTTTAGGTAGGCAAGCGCTTCGCCACAGATGACGAGGAGAAAGTAGCAGTTAAAAACTGGTTATCCTCACAGGCGGCAGACGTCTATGACTTAGGCATACAAAAGCTTGTAGAACGTTATGACAAATGTTTAAACAAATATGGAAACTATGTAGAAAAACAGAGAAACGTGTAAGGAATTAAATAAAAAACGTTTTTTGAAAAAATCTGTGATGGTTTATGTTTTATGAGAAATCGGACCTTACTTTCCGAATAACCCTAATACGGGCACGCTTTTATGAGTATACCCTACGGAAACTTTGGGACCACAACACTGTTTACGGTGACGAAGGGAGATCTAAGCAGGGCCTCTGAAATTGTTCAATGAACAGTGAGAAAACTATAGGTGTAATTATCATAGGTTCGCAATCAAATTTCAACGATTTGGAACAATTCCTACTGTTTCAAGGTTAGCCTGCAAGTTTAGCGCAAAGGATGATGGTAATCTTGGGCCGGGAAGGGGTTTGAACTGTCCTCATAAGAGATCGAAGACAACTCGCTGAAGATAGCGACTCGCCAGTGCATTTCTCTCGTCCGACGTATCCATCACGCCATCTCATTTTAACCACAGAAGGGAAAAAGTGCTAAATTGATTTTGCGAGCTGCGGAATAGGAATTCTCCTTGTCCGTGCATTGAACTGCTATTCTGCCAATAGCACTTAATGCTCTTCACAGTAAAGTGAGAACTTTTGAAAGCCCTGCTTAAGATCTTCTTGTATCCTCATTGTGTAGTCTTCCGCCATATGTAAAATTAGCATTGCTATGGGGGCCTCGTCTCTTTATTCATGCTTCGGTCAAGTGAAACTGTCAAGTTATTAGAAAAAGCAAATATTTTACAAATTTGCTGATTCTTACACTTATTTGCATTTAAAAAATTTAAAAGCAAAATAAATTACTTCACTATCTACGATTGTTCACTCGACACTTTTAATTCAACGTTGTTATATGGAACCTACTTCCCTTTCCATCGTTACCAAATTTACTGGGCACATGCTATTCTGTTTGCCCGTTAAAATATATGCTATTGAGGCAGTTATATTTTTCAGAGGATGAGTTTAAAAGTGCTTAGTTAATTGTGAACAGCCTATATCAAGGACAACGTGGATAGGAATTGAGGGTAGGGCGCTCTTTACGTAAGTAAGTGCTGCGAGATGTTTGCACACTTCCTCTGACGCAGTTATATTTCAACTGGAATATATTCGAGATAATAAAAAGTACCTCATTCATACAAAAGCGTGGGTCTGTTGGAAAAATAAAACAAATGTAAACAATCACTGCTGACCATAAGACTTTGACAGCTACACTAGCAATGTGAGTCAGTCAATGTTATGGTAAGGTTTATTCTACTCAGGTTAGGAACAAAAGGATATTTCTTATGGCAGAGTTTGGCGTAAAGAAAATTTCCGCCTCTAGGTGCGCAGTGTTTCTAAAGACAACTTTTAATTAAAATTTTAAGTTACGTGAATAATAAAAAAAAAAAATTTTACTTATTTAGGAAGTTATTTCATATTTGATGTATAGTTATTGCAATTATCCTGCTTTTTAACGTAGAAAATAGAGAAAATCTGGTAAAGGCTGTTCTCGATAAAGCGAGCACATTTGTAACCAACCTTTTAAAAACATCACTGCTCCTACCGTCGTATATTTTAACGGTCGCACTGAGCGCCCAGTAAAGTTGGTAACGACGGAGGGGAAGTAGTTCCATGTCTTAACGTTGAATTAAAAGTGTAAGGTAAACATTAGTGCAAACTGAAAATTTTTATTTTGTTTTCCGTTTTTTTTTTAATGCGTTGAAGTATAAGAATGAGCAAATATGTAGAATAATTCTTTTTATAATCATTTCACGGTTTAAGTTAACCGACCCGTAACTAAAATGACCAGGCCGATGGCAATGTTAAATTCTACATAAGTGGGAGAATAAACAATGTTCATACAACTATATCTCAAGCAGGGCTTCCAAAAGTGCTCAGTTTCCCGTGAACATCCTTTGCACATGCGACACTAGCGCTCGCCTAGCGGCGAAAATTTTTTCCTTTGCCAAGATTTTAACATTGATCCTCCCCCGACCTGTGGTAGAAGCACGCGCGGGAGACGAAAATCGGGCCGCCTCATCTTCAGTCCATGATTCCTACCGAGGCGCTCTCCCCGGCACTTCGCAGCGACTCAATTACACGTTTAATGACGAGGCGCGCCGTAATTCCGGCCGTCGACGTGATTTCCCGCGCATTACTATGCGGAAGCGAGCGCCGGCGAGGGCGAATAAAGAAAGTTGGGTTAACGAGAGCCCGGGTCGCCGCTAGGGACGCGCCACCCTCCGCGAATTAACTTTGAACTTCATTTTCACACTCTTTCATTGGCGGACGTGGCTGGAGTTTCTCCCGCTTCACGGCGCACTTGGGACTGATAACGCCTCTGCTTTTTTCTTCTTTTTTTTTTGTGAACGGCTCGAAGACTGCCGTAGCAATTACACGTTCGCATTAACGTTCACTTCGCACAGAGCTGAGAATCAAACTGACTTGCTCTTTTATTTTATATGATGTTCGTTGCAAAGTGAGTAGGTACTTCTGAAATCAACCTATGAAAAATGTCACTGCCGCTACGTGCATGTATTCTAACGGGCACTCCGACTGACATGCGCCCTGTAAAGTTGGTAAAGACGGAAAAAAAAAAGTAGTTCTATGTCTTAGCGTTGGATTAAAAGTGTAAGAAAAATATTTGGGAATACTCAAATAATTTGTTTTACTTTCTGTATTTTTAATGCATACAAGAGCAAGAATTAGTAAAATTGTAAAATATTAACTTTTCTAATAACTTCACAGTTTATACCGACGCATGAGTAAGGTGATCACACACATGGTCTATGTTAATTTTAAATGTGGTGGAAGTATACGGAATGTGTATACAAGTAGATCTTGAGCAGGGCTTTCAAAAGTGCTCAGTTTACCGTGACCAGCCTTTATCTGTGAACGTTCATTGTGGGAGCTACAGCATATTTATTATTACCTGACAGCAATTATTTTCGGTGCAGCTAAGCATCAGTAAACAATGTCACATATTCATGTTGCTATTTGCAGTTCTCTGTTCATTCGTGTGTTTTGGGGCTGGTGCAAATTATTTATTTACGTAAATACATCTGTAATATCAGTCCGACACACGAGGCGCGATGGAATCGACGATGTAACGTTTGCAGGGTGATAAATTCCAAAACTATAACGCCATGGTCTCGTTCAACCAGGCATGCGATTACGGTGCAAACATGATATTGAGTTGGAACCGCGCATGCGCGAGCCACTGGTGGGGGCCCGGGGTGGCTGGTGGCAATTTTTGGCGTGTGCAAAAAATTTCCGAGCAGTAAATCTCGCGACTCCGATGTGCTAGTGCTTGGATTTTAGTGACAAACAAAATATATTGTCTAGATCTATACATTTAGGTCATAAAAGTTAACGGGAATAGCCACGGAAGAACTTGCACGTAAAGTGTTTTACCTATTATTCGATACCAAATACATAAGCAGTAAAGTCAATTGTATTTATGTAAAAACTGTGAAATATTTTTGGATGGCATTAATCAAACAATAGCTTTAAAACGTTTATGGTCACTGGTTCACAGACCATTCATCAAGATTTAATTTTCTAAATATAAAACTGCTCAATGTTGTTTTGGTTTACTATCAGTTAAAAACATAAATACTTATGTAGAGTGTATAAATAATTATAATGAGGGTCAACACACATTTATCTATATTGTTACAAAATAAAATAACAGAATCATCTCTGTAAAAATTTCACAGAGACAAGCTGATGACGAAAAACTGATCGCAATTTAAGTGCCATGTGCCTTGATATTATGAATTTAAACGATTGCTTATTTCGCCTTTAGCGCTCCCACGCTTTTAGGCCTTGAACTCACGAAACACCCCCAGCAATGGAGGCAATGGAACGTACATTAACTCGAAAGAGGCTAATTGAAGTCTATAGGTTTTGGAAGTAAACAAAGGAAAAGCAATTTTTGCCAACATTATAATTAAAGGTTTTGCCAATGGAATGCATTTTTGTCGAAGTATTTCTGCGTTGTATGCATTTCATTGCAAGCTGTTAAAATGCTACAGGAGTGTGTAGGTACAAAGACCTGTTCAGACAAAACGCTGCATAAATGAATTCATCAAGATCGGCTGTTATTTAAATATGCCAAAAGTCTTTCTGTTGGCGACATCCAATAAGAATGTGGTACAGGTATAGCTGCAGTTGAACATGTCCCGCTGCCTCCGTGTGAAATGCTAGCTCAGAGCAACCAAGTAGAGAGGCGCCACTGACATGTGGCTATTGTTTCTAAATCGTATTTTGAAACTGAAATTGTAAACACGTTACGCTTTTATTACGAACATAAAATGACTGGTCAAACCACACTAATAGGATGAAATACTAATAATTCAGATACTAGCTGCTACGTAAACCGAACGCATACGAAAGAGCACGAACATTGACGAATCTAGGGAACCCGTCTTCCCCAAGGTAAGGTTTAATCTGCTCGGGTTGGCAAGCCCAACGATTTTAGTTTACCAACTAAACATTTTCACCACCAGGTAGAACTCGTGTCGCATGTGCACTGGATTTTTCCGTTTCATATAAATGTAAAGCCGGCTGGACCTACACGATGCCAATTTCCGCAACCGTTTACCCATCCATTTTCTTCTAGCGATTTTGCTCCCGTGCAGAGTACGATTTCGCCACCTCCGGGTACGGAGCTGGGGGGAAGAGGGGGTCCTGGCTCCGCGTATAACAGTTTTCGTACCCATGGGCATGCCCGAAACTGTAACAAACAGAGCGTGTTAGAAATTTCTGCTATTCTCACGAAGCTGCGACAGACAAGATGGTGCACACCCGAGTAACAAATTGTATCCATACATGTCCGTTTATAAAATTATTACGGGTTCTGTAAAACTCATTTTTAAACAAAATGAAACTTAATGTAAGCATAAATAACTGGAACCGTTTAAAATTACACACACGGTCACAATAACACAAGAAAAAAAACTTTTAAAAACACGTAATAACTGTGGATTTTTGTCGGGCATATGTATAACCGCTTATAAAGCTCGTTTTAAGGAATGTGTGTAGCTCATACAAGGTTCTGTGCTATGCAGTTGTAGGTTTTATAGTCCAAATCTACGTCATGTAACAAATTTTTTTTAGTTATTTTATGTTATATATTATTGATGTTTATAATATTATGTTCATGATAGAAAACGTTTATTTCTAGAATGAGTTTGTCTAAAAGCAATAAGATGCAAGTAACTGTAAAGTGCAATGAATGGTTGTTTGCTAATTTAATAGTTGGTTTTTAAAAGAAATAATTTGAGCTGTGTAGCATGAGTAATTTTAATAGACAGGCGTAAAAGCCTTATTTTTATTAATGTGATATTTTTGCCTTCGTTTGGATTTCTAATTATAAAAGCTTGTGTAATTACGGAAAGCATAAGATTGATTATTATGCTTGTTAGAGCAAAATATTTCAATAATTTGCTAATGTTTTGATGAGTGGCGTAAATGTCCGTCGTATGTATAGGCTGTTCACGGTAAAGTAAGCAGTTTTGAGGCCCTAGTTACTGTTTCCTATCAGCCAATTTTTTTATCACTACACCACTTTTTAAAATAAATATTGTCATGTAAGCAACAAACACAGTGATATGTATATTCCACCCGACCCGAAATTTAACGCTTAACGCTAAGACAAAAAAAAAATATTTTTTGATTATTATTCGAAATTAGAGGGCTTATAACAGTGCTCATTTGACCGTGAATTAGCCTATAAATGTGAATACTTTGTTTTCCGTACATAATCAGCGCAGTTACTCACATCATTTTTCCATACATTAATAGTGCTTGTAGTCACAAACTTAAATAAATGCAGTCTTTAGGGAAAAAACAATCTTCGTTATTTTTAGATGCCCCACAATGGGTCTAGGTATAACATTTGATTGCATTTGTACCCTTGCCAACTGCGGCAATCACGTCGCTTTTAGCTCAACCCATATAATTTCGCATACCTCATTGATTATCTTGCTGATAGTGGAAATGCCTATTCTGTATATGTGGAGGTCAGACAGCGTGCAGCGCGTAGCAAGATACCCGTAAACAAAGCGGAAGAGTTGTAGTTAACTTTTGTGTTTGAGTCAATTATCATTAGGAGCTCTCCAAGTACGTTTCTAATTACATGCAGAAGATTTGGTTATTATAGCGTTAATTAAGGCAAGGTGCCACAAGGTCGCCACATTAAGGAAATTAGATTTATAAAATACACACATATATTTTTTAGAATATAATAATTTGCACTGGGAAGTATATATATGTAAGTACAGGGCCAGGAAGGAGGCCGCAATTTTAAAGAGAAATCGAAAATTAGTAGGTTGAAAATGTTCATGTTAGGGTGCATTTGTTTTAAGGAAGCAAATAAAATTATTTACTTTTCCCTCATTATTTGGCGATCATATTAAAACATTCTGTTATTATTTCTTCTATGGACATTTATAAAGGCAATGGTATTAAAATAATAAATAACGTACCTTGAAACTCATAAAACAGCATATATTAGCAGCGCTCCAGAAGAAACGGAAAAATCTCAGGAATTGACTTGCGAGAGTGTTGAGGGCAAAGAAAAATTTGGTGTCGGGGCTGCATCAAGCTATCGAAAAACATACATATATTCCGATAACGTATCGTTTTGCAGCCAAATTTTCAAGAAAAGTGGGGTAGCAACAGCAGTGATAACATACTTTATCTGGAATATTACATTACGTATTAACACAACTAATTTTTGTGTTCCAGCACTACATCCAACTCGGAGGATGAAGAAGATGCGTTGAGTAACCCCATGTGTCCTGCAGAGCCAGGGGTAACTAGAGAGGCAAATGCAAGAAGCAATAAAAAACAGAAAGAAAAGAAAACAGAGTTTTGGATGTTCAGAAATTATGCGAGGTGCTCCACAAGAGTATCAAGCAACGTTCTGCTACTCAACATATACCATATTATGAAGACAAACTGTTTTTACTGTTGTTGGTAAAATAAATGCATGACATTTCATTTGATTTTAAACTGAGGGCAATATGTGAAGTTATGTCGGTAAATGCAAAGTATATAACCAACATCTGTCCAGTGCCCACATCCTATACACATTCCATTCCTAACCAAAATCAATATGCATATGGCTACCTACCCTATGCCATTCCGATACCAACACCTGACCCTCAGCTACCTCGTCAACCATTACAACAATGGGCAACACAATCAATGTCACCCATTACCAGTGACACACATGCCCCAGCCACTCCATCCGATACCTCAAGCCTTCTTCACTTATTATAAGTACATATACAGATAAATGGTTAAAATATTACTTCTCATGTAATGCTATTACCTGTATATCAAACATGATATATAAAATATTTATGTGATGCTTACTTGAGTGTTACTGCTAATCTTTCCCTGGCAGATATCGACTTCCTCATATTAGTGTTCTGTTTATGTAGAGGCCACTTCAATCTCTCATATAAATCGTCAAACGATTTGATTAACATTCTGAAATAAATTACAAATTTACCTCTGTCTCGACGCAGTCATCATAGATCATCCAAAATAATCCTCTGTTTCGTCTGTCGCTTACGATAGGGTGTATCAAACATTTTCTCTTTCTTCTCTTCTTTTTCAATGTTTTCAGTAATGCCCAAACGCCTACAACCTCTTCGAATTCTAACGTTGTACTGAAGGAAGAGTACATCAAATTCACCTCTGACGTCACTGGCGACTTGTCTACAACAAGTCTCCCGCAAATTTCCAGTGACTGCTGTCGCCGACAGACAAATCTCCCGTGTGAAAGAGGCCTTCAGATCTTATTCGGTGTCTTGCAGCTATGAATGACGGAGGGACATGTATGCCCCCTAGTGGCACATCCGCGCAAACAAGCGACATTAAACGCGAATGGAACACATGTCGGGCTATGACGATACTGCGTAGCAACCTTCGTTGTACTTGCGCGATTCGTTCATGGTGATCAATTTTTTTTGCAAGTGAAGGTATAAAAAAAATGCTATTTCCTGGTTTGGAGAGCTTCAGACTTTAATCTGAAATAATGAATATTTTCCATACCCGGCGTCCGGCGTGGGCGGCGTCAGACGTAGAGGGAAAATGGGATAGAATGTTCACTCAAGGTGCGCAGTAGCCATTTCATGTCCCAACGTTGGATTGCTTTCTACGAATGGAACTATCATAAATAACGCAGATAGGATTTGAGGTTAGAACACAGTTTATGTAAACAAGTGCTTTGAGACGTTCGTATATGCTTCTATCCTAATTTTAGTTCGCATTAGATTATAAGCTATTCACGTAAACTGGGCATTTTTGAAAGCCGTGCTTGCGTTCTAATTGTATGCACATTGTGTATTCTATCACCACATGTTAAATTAACAATGCCATGCGCCTGATCACTTTATCAATGCGCACTGTCAAATAAAACGGCGAAGGTAGTGGAAAATCAAATATTTTACAAATTTGGTAATCCTTATGTGCGTTAAAAAAAACAGCAAGCAAAGGAAATTATTTCATTATTCTCAAATGTTTACCTAAGGCTTATAATTCAACGTTAAATAACGGGATTACCCCCCTCCCGTCGTTACCAACTTTACTGGGTGCATGCCAGTCAGTTTTCCCGTTATATAGACGGAAAAGCTGATTTCAAAAGTGCTCACTTTACCGTGAACAGCCTATAGAAACAAAGTAGTCAAAGTATTTTGTTCGTGTAAACGGGCTTGTGTTTTGAAAATTATGATGTCACGTTGGTGTGGGGAAGGTAAATGTTGGGTACATGCACACAAGACGTCAATCGGTGTAGCTCGTATTCAGTGTACGCCGCCAAAGCGCGGACGTTCGATGGCAGGCCGAGGTTGGTCGGCCGGCGAGCAGTGCTGTTGCCGCGGCAATAATGCGCCACTGCGATGTTGAATTTTTAACGAGCCAGCCCGGAGCAAGACGCCTTCCATTGTTGGCCGCCGCCCGTGCCGGCCCTCGCGTCATTATTTGCGGCTTAAAGCGTCGATTGCGGCTGGTGGCTTCGCCCCGTCTTCAGGACCTCCCCCCTGTCCCCCGCGAGTCCCGCCCTCGTAGCTCAGGGGGTTCGTCGCTGCCTCACGGGTTAACTCAACACTCCCGACAGCCACGGGCGCGGCTGCAAGGAAACCTTCATCAGTTACTGTCACTACCGTGCCAAAGTCTGCCCGTTGAACTTGCGGAGCACTAATCGCCTTCGAAAACCGCCGCTCGGTTCGTCTATATCCTCAACCCGTAACCAGTTTCGGAATCTCAACTTTCCAAACTAAGAATGTAGTAATGTATTTATACCTTCACACGAAACTCAGTTTTGGAAACTTGTATTTTCGTGTGTTATTTTACGCTAGAAATCACTGAATTCAAAATAATGACAAAAAAATTTAATTTCTTTCTGTTATACTGATACAAAAAGGAAATACGTCTTACAGAAAAATCACATGACCAAAAAGTTATTTAAATATGCATACATTAATTTAAAAAACTAATCAAAATGTGGCATTTTGTAACATTTTTTGATATGCTACGTATTTATTGTGTATTAGTTATTGTCCTTTTTACACCAAAATTATACGGATGTTCCCAAGTATGTTGGAAGTACCTGTAATCGAGGAGTGGATAGTAAACCCAAAAACAACATAAATGTCCCAATGAAAATATGTCCTAAAGTCGACGTGAGTCGGCTGTCAACAGCGTACTGGGACAGGTAATAACACAAACCATTCCAACTGATCGAATTAACAGCCACATATTGTAATAGATCGACTATTACCAATATACGGACGGAAACCATAAGGTTTAGGGCATATGTTCATTGGGGCATTTTGTGTGGTTTTGGGGTGTACTATCAACTCCCCGAACACTTCCCACATATTTGGAGACAGCCTCTATAATTACTAAGCTTTTAGACACAATATTATTTTTTTTTTTTGCACTTCAACAAATCCTAGTAGTACATTTCAAGCCATATTTACAAAAGAAACACAAGTTTCGTTACTTATAACGGACGTGAAACCTAACATTCGACGCGAAACTTGAATTACAAACCTCGGTTTCGAGACATGGCGAAAACTCACTTTCGCGGCGTTTATACCGGTAACCTAAAATCTGGTTTCAGCTGATGGTATAAACGTACTGACTGTTAAAGAAATTACTATTTAGTTTACAGTGTTAAAACCAACACATCTAGTATAAATGGAGTTCCAAAACTGCATTTAACATACTTTCAGTGTAAACACACGAATAAATAATCAACACAGTCGCAGGCCGTAAACGAATCAGATTTTACATAACCTGAACAACCAGTCACAATACAATATAGATGCATGATGTAACCGAAAAGGAAACATGAATTTATAAGAAGTTACAAAAAAAAACTCGTTATTACAAAAAAAATTAACAACTATAATGGTTTACTCGAAGAAACACTGAATCCAGAAATTATTTTACGAACTCTTAGACGTTAAAATAGCGATATCTTTTGCTGGAGAATCAGTTACATCTTAGTTGATCCCACTAAAATACTTACCGTATACAATACTACCAGGCAAAGTATTATTCCCATGAGCACTTTATTAATAAAATTATCACGCTCTCAAAATTTAAAATTTTTTAATTCTTTTGTAAAGAATTTAAATGGTTCCCTATTGGCTAACGCGTGTGTGACATAGCTATACGTGTTTTGGTTTCACCATCTGAACGACATCATGCGAACGCATTGTCAGCCGGTCGCCGTGGGTTTCAGGGAAACGTTGAATGTAAAAGGCATGAAACTGTTTTTGCAAACGTATGTTTCTTATAAAACCTATTGCATGTTTTAACCTTATTTTGTTTCAATTTTTGCGTCCTTCATTGGCGTTTTTAATGCCGTCGGTTTTTCAAAACAACATTTTATAAAAACGTTAGGCAATGATTCATGTCTTTATGTTTAGTTTTTTCTACAAACACATAACTCTCAAAACGTCAACTCTTACTTCAACACATTTGAAAGACATTCTATTTCCGTTGGTGTATTACTTAGATATTTTATCCATTAATGTTTTAAAAGTGAGTCTATGAAACAGACGTAAGCACGGGCATATAAAGCCTCAAAATTATAAAACAGTTTTCAAAGATAACATTAATAGCATGTCCATCTGACAAAGTAAAACGTTGTATTTTAATAGCAAAGTGGAAAAATACGTTCCTGTGTTATACTGCAAACCATAATATAACTGTTTTATTAAACTTAATAACAATCTCTCATTGCTCGTATAGACACCCCCTTTAAAATTAACATTACTCTGTTGCGAATTATGCCGGTGCAATTACGGCTAGAAAACAATATATTTACTTAACGCTGAAATGAACTTCACACACAAAATACGTACACTTTTGTCGCAAATTACCTTGTGTTTCGCGGCTCGTACCTACTATGTTTAGACACGCTTCACGCATTGTTTTTTTTTTTTTTCACTTACAAAATTTGCAGGTGTCTTATCCGGAGATCATTTCGTTGTATTTTTGCACAGTGGAACTATGAAACGCTTGCTGGTGTTCGGTGATGCAGTAGTCACATTAACAANATGAACAGTGACGTCACAGCATGGCGATATTCGTTTTTTCCTGCGTGAAACCATAGACTCTTTAAATATACGTTATTCTGGTGTTATATACACACAGATATAGAGAGGACCACATTTTGAATCTTAGAATTTATCTAACTATCACGATGTTAGCAGAAAAAGTAGAAAAAATCACTTTTACTTTCAAAAAAGAAGACTTACTTAGGAAAGTTTTGTGTACTTAGAAAACGATACAGCATGATAGGTAATGATAAAAAAAATACGTTTCTAATAATTTAGTGCTAAAATTTATATTTTACAGTACCCTAAGGATACACTGGAAGGTATTGAAAGCATGGTGTAAAACCAAACATTTACACTATTTATGTCTAATTGTGTGCGCCGTTTGGCTACACTACGCATTGTAGAGTTTCAAGTTAACACGAAGCGTTGGCAAAGCCAGCAGTGATATATCTGCTGTGTTTCATTCAAGGACATTGGAGCCCATTTTCCTCCATACAATGAAAACAACTAATAAAACTAAAAATATCTTGAACCTCGCCCTACTTATCATGTGTATGAAAGTTGTAGGACAGAAGAGTGTGTTCTAACACTATCTAAAGTGGTGGTCATTTGCATATCTGAATCTTCCCTGGGTGACGCCTGTATATGCGGACAGACCTACTTTCTCTCCACCCTCAACCGTTATATTAAAATACCTTCTCCAGAAGATAAACATTATTATATGCTGCTCACGGTAAAGTGAGCACTTTGAAACAAACCCTTGAAATATATCACTGCTCCCAACTCTATATATTTTACATTACACATATCCGTGCAGGCTCCTAGTTAAGTTGGCAGCTAATTAATAAATATAGTTTTTAATACTTGTTATAGCCAGTACAATTTTTTTAATTTATGGCCGTTGAATTTAGGGTTTGTTGTTTTATACACATTAGAGTATAAATACACATACCATTAACAAATCTGCATCCTTAATAATTTCACGGTCTCACTTATATGAGGCACGAATAAAGAGATTAGACCCATGGCAATGTTAATTTTACACATGGCGGAAGGATACAACATGAGATGATACAGTAGATTCTAAGAAGGGCTGCCAAAAGTGCTCAATTAACAGTGAACAGCCAATATATGGCTTGGGTAATATCCTAAGAAAAAATTAAAAAGCATTACAACTATTTGATATATTCAGTGAACGTATAATTAGGTAATATTTCTTAACATCGTTCTTTCCTTGTTTGCGAACGGCAACACGGTAAATTCAACTTGTTTGCAAATGCAACAAATAATAAGTAACGAAAAGTTTGTATTCAGTACTGTTGATGTGAGTTTCACGCGTTACTACATATTCCAAAACAGTGTCACGTGGCGATTGTATTGCCAGTGACGTCACATAGAAGTTGTAAGGCCCTGCAGTCTCGGCGGTGACGGTACAGCGCGCAAATACGGTGCATTAGTTTCTTCTTGGTGTTTTCATGTTTGCGTTTTCTTTGCAGGGACGGAAGAATACTTAGTGAATAGACCTGAATTATAACCTTCAGTACTCAGGACCCCTTCTGTCACCCACATCATTCAATAGTACATTAGCACATGGTGAGTAAGCGCCTCAGCAGAGGACTCGTTTCACCAAAGTCTCAACTCAGCAAGCACAGCATCAGCCTGAACAATACCAAATCCAAAGCTATCCTCTTCGCCCGCAAACACATCACCCAAGAAAATACACCCAAAAATGCAGCCACCTCAATCCTTTGCACTGACACAGTAAAATACGTAGGCATCGCTCTAGACCACAAATTCAACTTCATTTCACACATTGACACCATCACCACTAAAACCCGAAAGGCCATGGTCCAACTATTACCCATCCTCCACCCTTCATCAGGCTCATCTACTGACATTCGCATAGCCATATTCAAGACATTCATTATCCCACTTCTCAAGGTCCCATCTCACAACCCATAATCTCCATCCTCTCGCCCACGTGTTCTTCAGGTCAGTACGTCTCATCCTTCGACTCCCACTTCCGGCGACTAGAGAAAGGGTACTCGACCAAGCGCACATATCACACTGCCACCACATCATAGCAGACATCACAGATAAATTCCATCATAAATGCTCTAGACACAGCAACACACTCATCAAACACCTGACAGACATTTCCACAAACCACATGCCAAAGATGACCATTATTCTCTACTTAACACCTCAGAAGAGCAGAAGAGTACGCTATCGCTGGGACGTCAGGTAGATAACGATGGCTGACCCCAAGTCTGATGGCAGCACCTCCATGTNCAGAGTGAATAGTAGGTACTTCCTACATTTCAAATACAAATCAAGTAGAATAAAATAAGTAAAATGAAATAAACAACCCAAAATAGCATGCAGGAGAATCCAACCACAAGCATGTTCCCCCTGACCCAAGATTATCCCCAGCCCAGCTGTCAGTCTTCCCATCTTCGCCCAAACCATCCAGTTAGAGAACAAACCATTTGTTATAGAAAAAGTATAATAGAACTTAAGCAATGTTTCAGAAAAGTAGGAAGTAACCACAAATTAAGCTATAAACCATATAGGCATATTAAACTTGAGGCAGACTAGCCGTCGTACTCTGCTATCTCGTCAACACTTGCTGGCGAACTGCTATCAACACTATCAAAAACACGTTCTCAAACAGTGGAGCAGAACGTTTCTTTACGTTCAGTCTTACAACATTCTCGTGTTTTTATACAAGACAAATTCTTAATTTATCCTGTTCATACTATCTAGAATTGCATTGAAAAGTTGCCAGAGGAAGAGAACTAACATTTCAAAAAGCGTATTTATGTGGAAAGGGATTTTACTTTGAATCCAACACACGCTGTTTGAAATCGTGCCACTGGCAAAAAAAAAATTATTTCAATGACGTGACTCGGAAATTGGTTGCTGCGCAGTTGCCATGCACACTCTACATCACAATCCCTCCACGATAAAACTAACATTGCCATGGCTAATATTCACGCGATGTTTAAAAGTCACTATGAAACTGTCATAAACTGGAGGGGGGAGGAAAGCGTTTCTTCACCAGTTGTGGAGTGAACATGGCATAAAGTGCAGTGCGGATGCCAAGTACATAGTAGCCAGCTTACATGTTCTAACATTGAACTGTTCTCGCCTAAAAGAACAATAGAAAAATGTGAATTCGACAAACGTTAGGACAGTTAACTAAAAATAAGTTCTTTGGAATGCCAGCAAACTACGTTTGACAAATTTGAAACACAAATATTATGAAAAATGTTTTTTTTCTCGTAAAAACGAAGGTTTGAGGTTAAAACCAAATTTAACGAAACGTCACATAACTGTACTGAAACACGTGAATTCGAGAGCTGTTTTAGCAATTCTTGAGCGAATGTTGGCAACATGAGCAAAATACTAAAATCAGTCTAGTCTACCCCATCTTTAGTCTCTTGTTTTGTGTTCTTCAGTTTTGTGAGTTTTACATTTATTCAACCAGGGTAGTACAATTTGTAAGTATATTGAGTTGACTCTAAAATAAACGTATAATTTTTGGAGGAGGGAAAAGTCTTTAGCCTATATTCAAATAACTTTACTTGGAATGGCGGGCAGTAAGAAACAGCGCCAGAATTCTCGTAGAATGACAGTGAGGAGTCGCATTAGAAACATGAAACGCCGTTGCAGCAGGAAAAAAAATCAATTAGGCTTACTTACCGCACGAACAAATACCGTCTATAAAGTAAAATGAGAAGTGAAGATTTTTGTTTTCTTCTCACGAGTACTCCTGATATATGATACGAGTGATTGGTGTCTCTAAACCTGGATGATTATCAGCAACGAATACCCGATGCTCTGTGGAAAGCGGTATCATTACGGTAGTGTTGTTTCTCTACAGAGCAAAAACATTTTATCTTGATCGCTTTTCAAAAACGAGAGCCTTCACGTATGGACTGAAGGTATACAAGAATCCGTTCGAAGTGAATCACTGGGCGTTGCGATGTCCTGGCAAATATGAAAGATATTTACAACTATTTCAGTAGTACATCCCACCAGACTCTTTCAAATAAATTTCACCTCAGCAGGTTTAATATTATTTCCAATAGCCTATACCAAGAAAATATCAACAGCTTTGTGGCATTAAATATATCAGGAGTCTACGATCTGTAATAATGAATTACTAGTCTAAGCAATTTTTATAATTTATGTTACTTTCCTTACTTTTACATTTGTTTTTTAAATTTTGATTTCGACATACACCAAGACAGCTAGATTAATATGCAAAGAAAGTGCTAGCCACCGAAGAAGACCATGCAGCCATAGCGAGTCATTTCTTGTAAATAAGTTTGGGGTGCTGGTCGATTCAGCAAAATTTATACATATATGTAGAATGACTTGCCAGGAGTAATTCACCGTGAACTTCTGTCAAGTCATCTCGAGAGGTCACTAGTGAAACTTAATTTCACTCCAATAGCAAGGAGTTCGTGGATTCAACACAGAACGGTTAGAAGACTTACTTTCAACTCTTGATACTGCCTGCGCCAGACGTTGTGGCACCTCAGCTCCTTACTCCTGCATGCGTTGAAGCGGGCGGCATAAGTAACGATACGGTCATCTATACTCTTAAATAAAAACATTTTCCAAGGGGTTCGTTGGACGATTTCACACTTAAGCCTGGTCACATTTACGCCGAACACGCTGAACAAAGCTGTTCAAATGTAAGCAGACATTCTGCGTTACGGTTTTGGTGCACGGCCGGAAGCTCATTTTACGACCAGAGTTTTTTTTCGTTATTTAAAATAAAGATTCTGATGTAAAGACAAGGCAAGGAACTAAACGTTACAGATACTTTACTTTAATTTTGGTAATCAAACATATGTTTGAGCGGCTTTCAACAGCTATGTCTTGAGGGTTGCACATTATAGGATGACAACGAATTCAGCGTCTTGCGCATAGAGGCGATGAGAAACGTGATGCACGTGTCTGAGTCACTCTTAGTTATCCCGTCCTTTTAGACCTCGGGCACGTTAAATACGGCCAAGTTAGTAAGAGTCACCCTTGACGGTTGTTGACTTATGAACTTAAAGTAATCATAAAATCAGCACACGATAACTGATAACTTTTGGAACAGAGAATTACGTACATTGATATTAATATCTACACATATAGATACATAAGAATCAATTCTATAATAAATGTAATTACATATTAGGAGTAACAAACTTCACTGCCTAAACAAAGCAAAATCTTACAAGACATTTAATCTATAAAGGATATAAATGAAACAATTTGTAACACCGGCAAGTCAAAAAAAAATTTGATAAATATTGAATGTAGGTTATGCCTGCCTAAGCCACCAGTGATCAGAGCGTCGAGATAAGTGTTTTATTCAAAAAAATGTTCAACCTTTTTAAGTTGTCACTGCTTACGAACAGCATTTAAGAAACACTCCACGCTAGGGAACAAGTTTCTGTTTTGTATTTATTTTTCTAATGTTTACATATTGAAAAGTTAAAACGGCAAAAATTTGCTCCTTCGCAGTAATTTCAAAGTAAGAAATCTGCGGCACATTATGTACGAAGTTAGGAACGTGCAGCACACACTTATTATTACGTCATAAAATGATAGATTCACCGCTGAAAGTCTCGGAGAGGCAAGTTGCCGACGGAAAGACTGCGTGGCAGTTCAGTGCGCTTAGATGAGCTGATGTGAGAGATATGCGTATCTGAGTCGCTCATAGCACTTCGTGCGCACTCAGTGTAATACAATTTTGCATAAGAACTATTTCATGCTAGGCATTACCAACACATCTATTTTCTCCCTGTTTTAATTCGCATTAGTTGTAAATGTGATATAATTTATATATGAAATATAAGTTAGAGTTCAATTGAACTAAAAATAAGGTATTTTTATCTTAACACAAGTATAAAATGCTTTTGATACACGCCATATGTAGCAAACAACCAAGCACGTCATGCATGGGGTAGTTTTTCATAGGCTTGATTCATAAAGTGTGAAGAAACCGCGAATATATTATAGACAGAATGCTTAATGTTACCTTTCAGATTAAAGTGTTATATCTAATCTACGTAACGCCGTCATAAAATATATAATGCACTTACAAAATTAAACTAAGTAGTTTACGTATGTTAGTTTACATATTAGCACTATAATATTATGTCCCTCATCTCCTTCACCTAAGGAGAAGTTTGTGGTTCGTTTAGACGCTCTTTGTTTCCTTATCTGTAGTACATACCTCCGGCTAGTGTCAATGTAGTTGGCTCTCTATCAGTTGTGTCATTGGACGGTATGTCTAAACACTTGTTTTTAGCCTCGCAGTCACAACATTCAATCACAAGGGTATTTACTACTTCATTTCATTGCGGTGAATAACACTTATTATATCTTCCTGAACATTCGCCGGTATTCACAGCCAACGACTTCTGCAGCTGAACTGCGTATGACGGGATAATGTTTTCAGGTCGAATGCTACATAGCCGGAGCTGCGCACGCAATTATTTCCCATCTCCCCGGCAAACTCACGCACCACGGCCACCACGTCTGGCGCAGGCAGTAGTCTTATTTGCAGCCATCCCACAAAAGCCACAAATGTGTCCAGTATTGGACGTCCGCGGTTAATTGAGAACGCTTGAAAGCCCTTATTAGATGGTAGAGGGAATATGGGGTAGAGTGTGCGCGCAAACTGCGTGGCGGCCCCCTCCATGTCGCAACATTGGACCGTTTTCCGGCTAACAGCACTGTCAAAAACAACGTNTAAGAACGCTTGAAAGCCCTTATTAGATGGTAGAGGGAATATGGGGTAGAGTGTGCGTGCAAACTGCGTGGCGGCCCCCTCCATGTCGCAACATTGGACCGTTTTCCGGCTAACAGCGCTGTCAAAAACAACGTAGCTAGGATTTCAGACTAAAACATTATTAGTGGAAGTAGGTGCATTCGATATGCTTGTAAAATTCTTATAACCAAGTTTTACAACTTTCTGAAGTAAAGAAAGGGTTATGAGATCACTCTCTTGTCTGTGTGCGTGTATGTATATATGTGTGTCAGTGCGTGTGTGTGTCCCACCTAAAAACTTCGAAAGCGCAAGCAGAATTTCACCAAATTCGGTACACATATTAAACTAATTAAGTACATCTGACTTAAATAGTTTTCGACCACGCCAGGTAATTACTTTCAAAATGGCGGCCATTTTAAAATTTAGTGTGATATGTCATATCTCGGGAATTATTCAATCGATTTGAACCAAATCTTATATATTGGCACTGCATGAAGTAAGCATTTGATTAAGAAAGGGATGTAATTATTTGGTCCTTTATTTTTGATGCTAGCTAGCTCTACATGAAATAATTAAGTTTAATGTTATATCTCGAAAACTACTTGACCGATCTCGCCAAATTTGGCACATAAATAAAACTATGGCAAGTCATGTAAACGCAAACAATATAAATCTAAAAAGCACATATTTTCAAAATGGCGGCAATGCAAATATTTTATGGTTATTTGATATATGTATCATACCGTTCAGGAAATTTTGACTAAATGTTTTATGTCGAAAGTATTTATTAAAATCATCATGTATGCAAACACATAACCACTTTTATCTGCCATTTTGTGAGATAACGTGACAAGACTAAATAATGATTTTATGTCATCTCGGCAAACAATTTACCGATTCCTGTCGAATTTGACAAACATGTAGTACTGCAATAGGTAATGTAAACTGGTATGTTTTAAGTAGGTCAGGGTCTTATTTCCAAAATGGCGGCTATGTACCCATTATAGCTAAGAATACTGTATCGTGGAAAGCATGAAATCGATTCCAGATCAATTTAGTATGCTGGTAGTATATATTACAACCATCAAATGTGTCCACGCAGTCATTTTGTCCACCATTTTTTTAAGACAGCATTATATGACAAATTAAAATTTTATATAATATCTTTGCAGAAAACCAACATATCCCCACAAAATTTGGCAAACGAAGTAGCACTACAGCAAGGCCACGCGTAAACTGATATGTTTTGAGTGCCCGACACTTATTTCTAAACGGTGGCCATATCAACATTTTGTCTCAGTATGTTTTATCTACGAAACTACGAAACAAATTTCAACATAACTTTGTATACTGGCAGTATCTATTACAACCATCAAATTTATCTTTAGAGAATTTAATTTCTCCGCCATTTTGTTAGATAGCTTCACGTGAAAAAATAAAATTTTTATGTCATATCTCGGGAAACAATCACCTTTTCCCACCAAATTTGGCGAAGAAGATATAGTATGGTGGGCCATATTAATTAACATGTTTTAAGTCTGCCAGACACTTATTTTCAGAATGGCGGCTCTAATAACACATTAGATGAGTTTGTTATATCTAAGAAACTACATAACAGATTTTAACTTACCTTTGTAGACTGGCAATATCTATGGCAGTCGTTGAATGTGTTAACACATAACCTTCAGGTCCTCAATTTATAAAGATCAAACCATTAAAAAAATTACGAATAATGCCATATATCGAGGACTAACCATCCGATGCGCACCAAATTTTACGTGCAAGTTGTACTACATTAGTGCATGTAAACTTACAATTTTTAGCTGCGGCAATGATTTTGTTTATAATTTTGCTCATATACAGGTAAATAATTGATGTTAGTAAGTTATATATAATAAATAATTCAACAAAGTTCAACCAAATTTCGTACACTAATAGGATTCATTATTAACATAAATTATGCATAAATATCCTATTTTGCTGGCCTTTTCGCAAAGTAGTGCCAGATGAGAAAATCTAACAGTTTGCCACATATTTCCCGAAAAATTCATCTGATTTCCANTAGTAAGTTATATATAATAAATAATTCAACAAAGTTCAACCAAATTTCGTACACTAATAGGATTCATTATTAACATCAATTATGCATAAATATCCTCTTTTGCTGGCCTTTTTCGCAAAGTAGTGCCAGATGAGAAAATCTAACAGTTTGCCACATATTTCCCGAAAAATTCATCTGATTTCCANTTTTTCGCAAAGTAGTGCCAGATGAGAAAATCTAACAGTTTGCCACATATTTCCCGAAAAATTCATCTGATTTCCACCTAATTTTGCACACCATTAGTGCTACAGAAGACCATGTCAACTTACATGATTTAAGTTGTTAAGATACTATCAAATAGACGCCAATATAAATATTTTGAAGAGTTTGAGAAAGTCATTAAATAAATCAACCAAATTCAAACTATATTTTATGCTGACCGTATCTGATAGAAGCATCGTTTACATAACCTCTTATTTCGGCAAAAACCAACCGATTTCCACCAAATTCTTCACACAAGAAGCGCTACAGCAGGCCATGTAAACTTGCGTGTTTTAAGTGAACCAGGCATTTTTTTTTTTTTTTCAAATGACGGGACTTTAAATATTTAAGGTTAGTGAATCCTATGATTCAAACCACTAGACTGATTACATCCGAAGTTGATGCTCCGAATTTTACCTGCATAATACAGTTCATTGCTCGCTAGCTTATGGTATAATGCTTTCTGTGTTCGAATCCTGGTTAAGACACGTGTTTATTTGTAATTGTCTCAATACTGTTGCACATATTTCTGATTACGTTTCGAATGATATTGCAGTCAACGAGACGTCAAGGCCTACCTACCGTCCACGCTTTTAAGAACTTCATTAAAAATATTTGCACCAATTTACAGGAAATGAGGCTTATTAGTTATATCAGTATGTTCTTGTTTTGAACGTGGCAGCCGCTGTACGTATGCACGTGCCCTCACAGCCTCGCCGCGCCGGTGTGACGTACCTGCAGGTCGAAGGGCGAGACGGCAGGCCGTGGCAACAGCGGCGGGTCCTCCTCCGTCGTCTCTATGTCCACCGTCTCCTCGTCGCTGTCCTGCCTCGACGCAGCCGCTGCCTCCAGGCCACNTGGGCGACGGCGGCGAGGTGGGGGCGGCCGACGTCGGCGACGACGACGACGACGCGGCGGCTGCCTTAGCCTGCTTGGCGGGGGCGGCGTGCGAGCCGGCCGCCAGCAGCCTCTTGCGCGTGCCGCCGTTGAACATGGCCTTGACGTCCTCCCAGGCGAACACGACCTCCTCGGGCGGCGTGCCGCTGAGGCGCATGTGTCGGCGCCACGAGTTGAAGTTGGCGGCGTCGGGCTGGACGTACTTGGCGGTGGGTCCGGTGCGGTGCGAATGGAAGATGAACTTGTTGGGCGAGAAGAAGAGGCCGCAGTAGGTGCACTTGATGCACTTGGCGCGCGACGAGTTGTAGCGCGAGGGCATGAAGGCGCCGCGGCAGCCCCACGCGCACTCGTGGTGCACGGAGAAGGCGAAGTCGTCGGGCAGACGCGGCGGGGCGTTGTCGCCGAGGAAGGACTTGCAGAGGCGCTCGGCCTCGCGGCGCGTGATCATGCCGCAGCGGCGCGAGGACACGGGCATGGCGCCGGCGCGCCGCAGGATCTCCAGCTGTACGGGCGTGCACTGCACGCACGTGATGNCGCCGGCGCGCCGCAGGATCTCCAGCTGTACGGGCGTGCACTGCACGCACGTGATGCCGAGCGCGACGCGCCTGTTGTGGATCTCGTTGTAGCTGTACTCCTTGAGCAGCGTGTTGGAGATCTGCGCCAGGCACAGCCGCTCCTGGTTCTCCATCACCAGCGACACGATCGGCACGCCGTACAGCAGCACCGTGCTCACCTGCAACACAGCCACAACCACCTCGTACCCCCTCCTTACCCAGCTCGTCCTTACATCCACTTATAGCTAGGACCACCTGTTTCTCGCGAAGAGTTTTATGCGAAGGTTAGACTTCAATATCCTATGTGCATACTTGCAGCCTTCCCTTGGCTACTGGCCGCTTGTCTGTGTGCGAAGAGAGTCTGTTACATAAGTGAGCCAATCAGAGTTAAGTTTCTCCTAAACTAACCGTCCATGTTTCGCAGCAGACAGATAAGGGGCGTAACAATTCAAACGATCCAATCACGAAAGTTTTCTGAACTAACGTGTTTTGGAATTCAACTTGTCCTGGGATCTTTTCGCGAAAAACAGGCGTCACATAAATTATACTAATAAATCCCTTTCGCTCACGTAAGTAGGGACCAAATGTTATCTCCGCGGGTTAAATCCTGGCTTCACACATCTGGGGTTGCTGGTTCGATTACCGGCCCTAGTGGTTGTAAAATGTTCGGACGGGTGGTTCCCACGTGAGGAGTGCGGCGGACACCGCCGTGGCGTGATGGTTTCCTTGGGGCTCTCCCGTTTCCTCTCCCGTCTTCATTCCACCACTGCTTCACATAAATTTCATCTCACCTCATCCGTTCTTCGGGCTGGCCGGAGTGACATGTCTTCACTTAGGGTAGAGAAGTCGGCTGCGCTTAGCGCCAGAGCATTTTTATTACATGTACTCTCACACAAGCTTATCAGGTCCCTAATATAAAGAAACGAGCAACTGGGAAGATTCATATGTAGGGGCTGCGCCACTATTTGCCTGCGAAGGATGGGGAAACACTTGGTAAAAACCTCCTCTACGCGGTCAACTGGGACAGTATTCACGACCTCACGCGTCAACGTCACACACGCTACCGCAAGACGGATTAGTGAAATACTACAGCGTGAAGAGTACTGAAAACTATTCCAATAGTCGTTTTACTTTTGTGTGACCCATTTGATTTCTTCTTTCTGTTAAGTGTACTTCATTCCGCCACGTCTAAAATTACACTTTTGGAATTAATCTAGTGACAATTTGACTGCTACACTGTTAGAATTGTAAGTACATTACTCTTACGAAAATTCCACTTTCGATGACTACAAAAAATTGTAAACCTTTCGAACCCCGTTTCGATGGACACAAAAAACGTTAAAACAAGAAATGGAATTACCTTATAAATTAAGTTGCCGACATTGTTATAGATATCCGTATATATGTTTACATTTTGATATTTGCAGCCATGCAAAGACAATTTTAGAAACTCAATTTAAAAAATATATTTTAGTGTGAAGAACCTATCTATACGCGAAGCGACTGATTTGCACCTTGATCATATGCTCAGTACATGCAAGACATTATCTGCTAAATTTATTAACTCATAAAAGCGGTATCATGAACATGTAACCAGTGACACGTTTATAATTCTCCATCGTACTCCGTATATCTAAGAATTTTCCTTAAGAACGTATTAAAAAACTATTACAAAATACAACACAGTATATGTGGAAAAACAGCACTCTTGCGGAATTAAGTAGTGTGGAGCGGGCCTGAAGAAAGGAGGAATTAGAGAGAAATGCATATATAGAATAGCTGCATTACTGTTCACGTATGGAATTAGTAAACTATTAGGTAAATCATTGCCTATGCAGGAAATTGCGATATACCAATCTGCGGCGATTGGATTGTAAAACAATACGTTTATTTTAGAGCTTATGTTTGGTTTTCCGATATTTTGTTGTTAAAAGTGTCAGATTGTCGAAGCAGTGTCCACTTTGACCTACCGCTATGGCACGCGGCTAACAATGTCTTTAAAACAATTTATTGCTGCTGTAGCTCCTACTTGCAACCAGCAAGAATAACGCGCGCCATTTGCTTTCTGAGTCTGGCTATTTAATTTCTAAAAACTTCGAAAATATTTCCTATTGAAGAATACTCTTTGTCTGTGACAGAGAAAATTATTCTTCCAGAAGAAAAACTTAAATAGTATTCTAAATGTTCATGCAACAGCTACAAAAACCACTGCACCAATTTACTGAAAATTCTGAATTAAGTACTGTAATTGGTTGCTCTAATCATGAAAACCGATTGTAGAACCGTTCTGTAAGAGTTGATTAGCATAGTTAAAATTACGGGTTTTTTTTAAGGGTAACAAAATTAAAGCAGTGATGGTGATAAACATTAATGGGTTTGTTCTCGCCATAAAGTATGTTCAGTACCTATCAGCAGGCACCTTCTAATTACTCAATGGTAATCAAGGGCACCTATTCGCTAACACGTATGCCTTGTATCCGTCAACCGTTTCCTCCGCCCTTGCATTCCGGCGCTGCTCCATTCTCATCTCATTTCACCCTCATCGTCTCTCAATACCTCGCTGTTACGAGCCGGCAAAATCTCTCAACTCAACTCAACACGTATCCGTCAAGGAAATATGGCATTCAGAATCAGAGGTAATAAGAGCCAGCTAAAATGATTCATGGGAAAAAAATCACACAAGTCTCGTCTTCTAAAAAAAGCTCTTAATGTTATCTTCATACTGGCTTTAAATTTACGACGTTGTATACATAATGGATTGTGATGTATCAGCAGCATGCAACATAAAATTTATAAAATAAGTAATTTTTTTTCTGTGAGCACAAAGGAATGAGCAGAGAGTGGAGGTGACCCGCTTTTGCATTAGCAATCAGTTTCATGGGTTTCTGTACGAGAGAATTGACCATTTAAGCTTATTTTTGTCAGTAATCTTTAAATGCCGAGGAGCGCCATACACACGATGGCGACGGTGCAATTGTGAGATTTTAATCTGCAGTCTACATGTGAGTGGGGCAATGACTGGCCAATCCCGAAATGTGAGATGAGTGGAGCCTGATTACAGCGCAGGGTTGGCAGATTACGCCGAATCGCAGGAATGCACCAAAATTGCTAGGTTATTTTTGGGGAGAGTCTGGTTCATTAGCTACACTGAATGTCAAATAGAGCTATGGGGTCGTGGAGATCTGCCCATCTCCAGCAACGAATTAGTTAATCATGCCTGCCGCAGTCACAAGTACACTGCAGATTTAATTCAGATCACCAAATGGATTTGTGAGGCCAAGTCCCGCGTAGTAGATGGCGCAGTTTAGTGGATTTCCTAGTTGAATTCTTCCTAGGCGAGGAAGGCATGTGGGCACTTGAGGTGTCGTGGCAGTACCCTGTCATGTTTATCCGAACCCGGTATCACGCAAATGACTTGGAATTGAAATTGGAAAGGGCTTATTAATGTATCCCGGTGATTTTCATGAAGGCTTATCAGGGGACGGCTTATAAACAAACTTAGAACATAACTTAAACTAACACCCATGACTTATCTAGGATTCGAACCCAAAACCTCCCGAACCCCAGACCGGTGGNCAAAATTGCTAGGTTATTTTTGGGGAGAGTCTGGTTCATTAGCTACACTGAATGTCAAATAGAGCTATGGGGTCGTGGAGATCTGCCCATCTCCAGCAACGAATTAGTTAATCATGCCTGCCGCAGTCACAAGTACACTGCAGATTTAATTCAGATCACCAAATGGATTTGTGAGGCCAAGTCCCGCGTAGTAGATGGCGCAGTTTAGTGGATTTCCTAGTTGAATTCTTCCTAGGCGAGGAAGGCATGTGGGCACTTGAGGTGTCGTGGCAGTACCCTGTCATGTTTATCCGAACCCGGTATCACGCAAATGACTTGGAATTGAAATTGGAAAGGGCTTATTAATGTCTCCCGGTGATTTTCATGAAGGCTTATCAGGGGACGGCTTATAAACAAACTTAGAACATAACTTAAACTAACACCCATGACTTATCTAGGATTCGAACCCAAAACCTCCCGAACCCCAGACCGGCGGCGCACCAACCAACTACACCACGGGATGTCGGCCACGCACATGACCATATATGGCGCCCAAAACCATAATTTATATTTGAANCTGGTGTCCCCTCCGTCTATGGGTTTTCTTTAAACAATCCCTCCGTTCGTCAGATGCGCTGCCAGCACTGCTGTCAGTGGAGAGCGGTCGAGCGGACGGCTCTGACAACTCACAAGTTCCATGAAAAGTCAAGTAGTACCATGGGCTATCGGTTGACCCCAAAGGAGGTTCTCTCCTGTGACTATTATGGCAGTGATTGGCTGTAAGGTGGAAGAGACCGAGAGGGTTCTCGTCATCGTAAAACTAACAATAGCATGGCATCGTGTATTACAAAAGTGGTTCGAATTGTCGACATCCATCTTCATTACAAAGCTTACTTCGGCAGTGCAGAGATCGGTGCACACGATCAAAGGTGCCTGTTTGTGTACTAAGTATTTCAGCCACATAGTGGATTTTTGCAGTAATATATTTCTCACGATACTAGAGTCTCGTACGCCGTTTTCTTTATAGTACTCCAAGCAAAACAGTAGAAGAGTGTAAGATCTGGTGACCGTGACGGCCATGGAACACGGGCTCATCTACCAATCCGTCGTTGTATATGTGGCAGCCAGGGGATCCCGCACAATTCTGTCAAAGTGCACTGGAGTTCCGTCGTGTTGCATACACATTACCTACCGGACCCGCAACGTCACCTCACCCAGCAGTGTAGGCAAAACATCCCTTAGGAATACGTGATATCGCGGTCCGTTTAGTCTGTTTGGTGGTAGATACGGCCCAATATAATCACAAATGGTGTGCGCATCTTTAGGTAAACACCGACAATTTTTACCCATACGTGTTACTCCACAGTGGCCTAACAATGCATTTCCAGACATGGGTTCCCTCTCGTAAAATGTTCAGTTTGTTGTCCTGCACATTGTCGGCAATGACCAGGTGTTGAAAGTCTTAACATAGCATAGTTTTAGCCTTTTTTGGCCTGATACGGATTTATTTTAATTGCCAACGCCACGCCTGGATGCTAAGGTAGTATAGGCGTAAGGAACGGTGCTCACGCGTGATGTAGGCTTCACCTGGTTCGGAGCCGCTGACAGCTGGGCCTGCTGCTGCCGGCTAGGTGACATCTGCTTGCTCTCCTTCGGCGACGTCCTGGACACTCTGTCCACTGCCTGGCCCGATGTCAGGTTCACTTCCATCCTTCCTGGGGAAAACACATACACACAGCAACGTTACTATCATCGTGGGTTTAACAGGCAGTGCCACAGTCAAGGGTAGTGAAGTGAACTGTATTGTCCGTGGAGGATGTGGAGAAATTATTTGACATCACCTGTAATAAACGTAGTACCTTACTTTGCCCATACACTCCAAACCTGAAAAAGTGAGAATTGAGCTAAATCAGTGGAAATAGTTCGACTGATAATAATTGTGAGGTAACTAATTGATACGATGGCTGAATTTCACTCATTTATTTGTGATTTTCACTGAATATCGATCATTCCCCTGCCATAAGTCTCTTGTTCCACAGTTTATTTGCTTGATTCACCAGTCAACAGTAACTTATCAATTGACTTTCAGTGAGTGTTATTTCACTGATAGATATTACTGGTTCGGGCTTANACTCATTTATTTGTGATTTTCACTGAATATCGATCATTCCCCTGCCATAAGTCTCTTGTTCCACAGTTTATTTGCTTTATTCACCAGTCAACAGTAACTTATCAATTGACTTTCAGTGAGTGTTATTTCACTGATAGATATTACTGGTTCGGGCTTAGAGTGTACAACATATAAAATTTGAAATTTCATATTTTTATCGTTAAAGTAATTTTATATTATATTTACAAAAATAAAAATTTTGTAAATTGTTTAGTTAACACTATATCAAGGTATTTTATTTTAGANGTTATTTCACTGATAGATATTACTGGTTCGGGCTTAGAGTGTACAACATATAAAATTTGAAATTTCATATTTTTATCGTTAAAGTAATTTTATATTATATTTACAAAAATAAAAATTTTGTAAATTGTTTGGTTAACACTATATCAAGGTATTTTATTTTAGGTTGACGTTGAAAAGGGTTTTTAATTTATTAGTTATGAAACAAATAAATTAATATATTTTTGTGAATATTTTATTTTTATATGTAAATATATCTGCAGAAGACGCAGAACTAAGTTTGAAACGCTCACACATTCAACCTCCTCACATATCGAGGGCACGTCCCACACTGCCTCTTTAATACAATATTTAGTCTCAAGATTGTACTACGCTAACACCCTGGTGACAACAAAAGAGCTGCGCGCGCAGGAGCCGCACGTAATTAGCCGTGACGGCCTGCTCGTAACAGCAGTCGAGTGAAGACTTGCTCACATCGTGCACATCGTCTGAAGTACGTCGCACAAGTGTGCGGTGCCCGGGAGCTCTGATGAAACATCGGAACGAAACAAAAATGAGTCCGGTACTAAAGTAGCTGAAGCAGTGCAGGTCCTCGTTACTTCATTCCTTTACCACTATACTACTATATTATTATTTATTATCTACCCCCTCAGTTGGTCAACCTTTTGTACGTTTGTAATCCCCGATGTTGTCACCTCTGTATTGCTGTCCTATAGTCTCACCATGATGCGGGGTTTCTTTCACTAATTTTTTCCGCTGTGCCCTATGACTAATCATTGTTTCTTTTTGGAGTTGTCCTTGCTGTTCCTCGCCAATCACTACTGTGCTGGAATACATGTATCTCTTTTTTACTTGTTATTGTATCTTGTATCTCTGTACGTGTCATTATGAAAAATAAAAGAACTATTAAACCAAATCTAATCAATACAGCTCAACTACTGATGTAGTGTGGCAAGGACAACGGGCGGCATCGAACCAGCACTTGCTCTCTAGTAAACAGGATGCTTTGAAATGAGTGCAGGTATTTTGGGGGTGTGCAAGGGGATATCAAGACGAGTGTATTGAGGCAGTGGTATAGGAAATGTATCTTTATGCTACAAATGAAACAAAACGCAAGGTGCAATTTTGCTGTTGAAGCTGCCCTCGCAAGTAAACAAAGACCTCGCGTGTCCATAACACACCGGCAGGGAAGTGTGGAATAGTAATGCGTAGGCCGGTGACTTTTCGCGTAAAAACCGGAGCACACAGTAGACTTCAATACTATATACGCACCTCAGCTGTTGTTATGCCTCCGTTGGCTGCTGGTGCCGTGTCCGTCTTTGACCAAGCCACTCAGGACCAAGAAACTCCGACACTGAACCTTCGTGATTCGTGCGCAAACGATTAACACGGGCCAGAACATTTCTTTAGCCAATCAAAGAAGCTGGACGACCTTACAGTGGCTTGGACTGTATCTCGTCTCGAAATCTTTTCGCGAAATATCACTGCCCCTAGTAACGCGCTGCTGCAAGAGCCGCCTGGCGAAGTCAAGTCGACGACGACAATCATAACTACATCCACGCGAGCTGCTTCCGGTCCAGAGACGCTGGTGCGGGGTATGCCACCGTGCGACCACTCTTTTTGTAATACTCTGCTTGCGGTTTCGATGTCAACTCGCTTTGAGTGATTGCGCTACACGTTCCTCACATTACAACAATTGCTTACGGTACATGCGTCTTGCGTGTTTTTTATTTTTAGCGCAAGAACGCATTTCCGACACCATGTTCTTTGCATCAAAACACTCAATCTCGACACCTCCTTGCATTCCCCAAACTATCTATACTTATTTCATAAACATCCTATATCCAAAAGTAGAGTGTCCAGACAACTCGGGGCATCTTGAAACATATTTCAAATCGCAGTGTTTAAACAACTCACAAATTGCAGATAGAAACTTTCTTTTGTTTGGGAAGGAAGGGGGAGGAGGATAGAAATTAATTAAGGGCTTGACACCTCTACCACCATACCAAATAATTTTAATTTTTAAATAACGTAAATATATTTAGAGAAATATTCTAAGATATTTTTCGGATCAGATAAAATGAATTCTGTATTAAGTGGATTAATTTTTTATGTTGGCTATGCGATATCCGCAAATTTGTAAGTAATTTCCAGGATGGACTTACGGCTAACTTCCATATTTCCCCCATTTTAACCACTACGCACAGTTCAATTGTAGTCGGGAAGAAAATATGACCTTTGATTTTTTATGGTGACTGTGTTTCATGCTAACCTTCTTACGGTAACACTTTGTTCCATCTCCATGTCTGTCTGAAGTGAGATTTTTCCTTTGCGTTTTTAAGAGTACATTTCAAAATAATTTTCAAAATTGNCATCTCCATGTCTGTCTGAAGTGAGATTTTTCCTTTGCGTTTTTAAGAGTACATTTCAAAATAATTTTCAAAATTGCTAATTGGGTGGCAGGGTGTTTACGAGATAATATTTTAAGGCTCACTCTTCAATATCCGTAATTTATGCTTGATTAAGTACTTAATTAACTACCAGAACTACAATGGGGTTTTAGTCACAGTATTCTGAGGTAAAACTTCGTTCGTACGTTTACACTAGCATCGTTTACCAACAAATGTCGCTGCAGGAGTGAGAAAAAATTTATTTATACTCTTAGCTGCCCTACTGCAGAAAAAATAATGTCCGACGAAATGCCTTATGCTCTTCACTACTGAAATTGATGAATTACAAGAAAATAATTTTTTTTCTCGTACTGTTGCTGTTTTGTGTACAGCTGCCGTCAGACACATTTTTTTAAAAATCAAAACGAAGCACCAGATAAAAATTTGTGGGCAAACCTTCCAACGTACTGCGCATACATAGGTACGGAGAAATCAATAAAAACAAGAAAAATAAAATGGGCGGATTCTGTCAAATCGAGTTCGGAATTAGAGAGCGAGAGAGAGAGAGAGAGAGAGAGAGAGAGTAGCGGGATTAACACCAAAAATCCTCTTAGTCGATCCAGTGGAGTATGTAGCTATTTGGCGACCATATAGCCTACGTAGATTCGCCCCCTTTATAAGAAAATATAAACTTAATACTAATTTATTACATGCGTAATGGTTACACGCGATGTAATTAAAGAAAAAGGGACATTTTGCATCTGGCTTTATTGTGACAAATTGAAATTTTCTTATATTGCAGCTAGAAGTAAATACGCGATTGTTGAACATTCTGTCAGTAACCGTGATCTTCTGCTCTTCAGCCCAGATGTAGCGTGCAATATGTAAATATTTCATAAATGATAGAGACGAAAACTTAAAAAATTATTCCAAACTATTCAAATAGGTATATATGATATAATAATAAAGCTCTAATTTATTGAAAATTTCACATTTTATTATTTTCTATCTACTTCATTTTCTATATTAGCAGAGACTACCACCCCTACAAAAATTTGTAGCTGTCTAGTCTGACTTGGTCTCAATATGCCCCTGGGATTAACGTAGTAGCACCTTAATATCAACACAGCATACCCACGCATCGATGGCTTAGAATGAAAATCTCTTATCTCACATTGTTGGCAAAAATGGTTTTTGAAATTGTTGGTTGAAAAACCTCGTATATCTCATTTTACAGAACTTAAAATAAATAAAAGTTATGCAACTTATTTACATTTGGAGCACTATAAAACGTTGAGATACGACGTTTCCAACAAATAGTATTAAAAAGTCATTTTCGCCAAAAATGTTAAGTACGAGGTTTTCATTCTAAGCCATTGATATATAATTTACAGGGCAGTCAAATATGACGCCACTGCTTGAAACCCTACGGGGAACGCTTTTTCCTTCATGGCTACAAATGACTTGAGGGTGGCTGTTCGTAATGGCGAGGACACAATTCTCACACGTATGAAGGTCGACCTTACAACGTTTTCCAAGTTCCTCGTACTTATCCCCAATAGAACAGATACGTCAGCAAGCAACATAATTCAGGCGGACTGGCTACGAGATCGTGTAATCTCGATATCCGTCGCACAGGAGCTATTCGGCCCTATGTCTGGTAACCTACGCAACAACGCTTCTTCCCGATGTGGACTAATCTGCACGTGGAGTCCGGCTGCAATGGGACTCAGGTAAGCTCGATCTGTGGAGACAGCTTCACTTTATCACGACAGTTGACCGAACACTGGCCCTCAAGCCTGTGCATTCTTGCGCTTTGGTTCCCTCTCAAATGTTCACAGAGACCACAACACTCTGACCCACCTTTGGTTCTCCTTTAGTGCTATCTTTACCTACACTGTCTGTCAGGGACGGCACCGGAGCTATGTCGCCGCTATATGCGGCAACCCATCATTGGAGAGTTCTCCCTTAAGATCTCCTCCAGCATGCGCAGTTTCAGCCATTCGCAGCACGAGTCCAACTTCGGTGCACAAGTCTTCAGAGATAACCTCTGGTGGAACCTACCGATGGTCCCTTGTTCCTACGTAAGTTTCCGTGGCACTTGTGGGATTTACGTCTGTGTTTCCAACTACTCATGCCAACGAGAATTTCCTCGCATCATAATTAAGGCTCTGATCATCATTGGCCTGAGAGCTCTGTAGTACGAGGACGCCGTCTAGAGGTCAGGCCTTGGTGCCACCTAGCNGCTCTGACCATCATTGGCCTGAGAGCTCTGTAGTACGAGGACGCCGTCTAGAGGTCAGGCCTTGGTGCCACCTAGCGCACAAGCCAACAAGGCAGATATAGTGGGAAGTACCAATGAACGTTGAAAAGACTACGGGAACATTTCAAGATCTTCCAGAATATTCCTCCGTCTCATGCAAACAAAGCTTATCCGAGTCTAGAAAATTACACGAAAGGGACAACGCACCGCATTCGTGCGCACTCAGTGTAATAAAATTTTGCGTAAGAAATATTTCTAACCGGGAATTACCAACATACCTATTTTCTCACTGCTTTAATAATATTAGCTATAAATGAAATATCATGATTTATATATAAANTAGTCCCTTCATGGTTACTTGCAACTTTTCTGATGCCCTTGTAAAGTTCTACTTCCAGAATATTCCTCCGTCTCATACAAACAAAGCTTATCCGAGTCTAGAAAATTACACGAAAGGGACAACGCACCGCATTCGTGTACACTCAGTGTAATAAAATTTTGCGTAAGAAATATTTCTAACTGGCAATTACCAACATACCTATTTTCTCACTGCTTTAATAATATTAGCTATAAATGAAATATCATGATTTATATATAAAATGTAAATAAAGTTTCAATTTAAGCGAAATTAAGGTAATTTAATGTTAACACAAGTATAAAACGCATACGATATATAACATAATTAGGAAAGAACCAAACACGTTATATATGGTGTGATTTTTCAGAGGTTTGATTCAAAAAGTGTGAAGAAACCGCGAGTAGACTATACCTCCTTCCCCGGTATCAAAAATTCCAGATGGCACGAGGCAAAACCCAGCATAGCCTTACTCTGCTATTACCCAAGGGGTGGCGGGTGCCGAAGCACCATTCGAGGAGCCTGAGAGTCGTCTTGTTGGAGAGGTTATGTTTGGCACTTCATCCAGCCTTTCTGGAGTCGCACGCGAGTTACCACATTCGGAATGCGGCACGGCACTGCTCCGAAACTTCAAACACCCGGACGCCTTTGGTAGTCCGTAACTCCTCTCCTCAGCTAACAGGATCGCTGGAATCTGCGTAAGAATTTTGGACGCGATATATCACCAGTCCGAACGTGCTCTAAACATGAACGTGATTAATCTCAAGAGATATGTTGGCTTTTTTCATTGCCGAAGCTGGTTACAGTAACGCAAAAACAACAAAAGATAAAGTAATTCCGAAATTAAATATAAAATTTCAAGTGAAAACACATTAAAATGCANTCTCCTCAGCTAACAGGATCGCTGGAATCTGCGTAAGAATTTTGGACGCGATATATCACCAGTCCGAACGTGCTCTCAACATGAACGTGATTAATCTCAAGAGATATGTTGGCTTTTTTCATTCCCGAAGCTGGTTACAGTAACGCAAAAACAACAAAAGATAAAGTAATTCCGAAATTAAATATAAAATTTCAAGTGAAAACACATTAAAATGCAATGAAAACATGAAATATTTATATTTAAAAATATAAATTCAACAATTTAAAAATTTCAACCAAAAAATATTCAAACATAAAATGTGCAAAAATTAAAATGAATTTTAATTTTTGCATATTTATAAGTTATTTTTGGTATTTGTTTTTCATTTTAAAACTTTTGTAATAAATGCATTGAATTTTTGTTATTGCTTTTAAATTTTTTATAGTTGAACATTTTAATTTGTTAATTTGGAAGTTGTTTTACCTTTAGCAGTTCCTTTCTTGTAGTNTTTTTGTTATTGCTTTTAGATTTTTTATACTTGAACATTTTAATTTGTTAATTTGGAAGTTGTTTTACCTTTAGCAGATCCTTTCTTGTAGCCATATTTGGCTGTGAAGAAAGACCAATTAATTTCTAAGTTTAATTCATCCACACTATNCATATTTGGCTGTGAAGAAAGACCAATTAATTTCTAAGTTTAATTCATCCACACTATAACCACACTAAACCCTAAGCCTGCTTCCTGAGTGAGAGTGACACGGAGCACTTTATTTTTGTCGAAATTTATTATAACAGTGTAATTAAATTTTGATAATAGTAAAAAAGATCAAACTTATATTTAATGGTAGAATTAGCATTTATTTAAGCACCGGGTGGTAGGGAGAAGGAATTTCCCACTGACTTGGAGTGCGCACTGTCGACCACTGGAAGTGTGTGGGGGCGGGAAGGAATAATCTGCTCGTTGTTTCTCAATTNTGGCAGGCAAGTTCTGATGGGGATCCGGAATCTCAGGGGATGGGTGGAGAAGGGAGCGTGGTAGCGGGTCAATTTTAATTGGAACCCCTCCTCCTGTCCCTAGACTATCCACGGTCTCCGTCGTGGGAAGGTAGGATAGGAAGGGAGGGGGCGGGAGTGATTCAATTTGACACTCGCGACGTCTAGAATGCGTTAAACAAACTGTGTAGTCATTGTCGTGTCGGAAATTAAATTTCTGCTGCTTAGCTCTGGCGGGCCCTACGGATCCCGGGTGGAGCGTCGGCGAGAAAGTCTCTCGACTACGGTGGGCGGCGATGCAGGGCGCTCCAGTCCTACCAACTTTGCCAATAAAAACTGCGCAAGTTGTGATCAAAGTACTCAAATTTCTGTCCCTGAAATAAGTTTTCTAATATTTCAATTTTTACTAAGGTACATTTTTCCTTTTATTTTGGCACCAGTTACAATTTAACACTTTCTTCGCTGACACTATTTTGCTTTGTGTTTTGCATACTGGTACAGTCAGTAAATAAATAACATTTCTGATTTAAACTCATTAATAAAGGTGTCCTAAATATATAATTTTGATAAACATGATATTCAGACTATTGAATCACGTATAGATTCCGTTAACACCACAAAATTCAGACAGATAATTTGATCTTTGTTCGCATGGAATATTTTCTGGAATAGACTATGTTTGTTACATATTCCTTTAAAACGATAATGTTAGTAAACATTTATATGTACTATTAATATAAAAGGTAACGAGACGATTTATCAGGCACGCCGCCCAAATAGTTCAGCTGCCTCCCACTACCTGCACTTGGCGCCAGTGTACACTTACTACGTCTATTGGAATTATGGATGAATGGTTCACTCATTCTGATGTTATATTGGCGCTTCCATACATCGCAAAGCACGTAGTGTGCCTCAACGATTCGTGCATCTTTTTTTCAGTAACAGAGGCGAGATTTATTTCAACAGATATCGAAAGCGATCAGTTAAATGTGAGTTTTTCATGAGCAGTGTTCGCCTGTTTATTATTTAGCAATGCAATTTTGCTTTTATGGTAGTGAAACTTTCCCTTGACGAAGAAGGAGTTTTAATGAGCGTGCGCTTAAAACAATTAGCCCTGTGCCTTTGACAGAATAGTTGGAGACAACACTGTACCGTCAGGTCTAGGAAGTGCCCATGCCTCTATATACTGCTGACAAAGTGGGAGGTGTTCTAACCGAAGGAGGTCTTGGCGACGATTTCGCACGGTCATGTCGCTAGAAACTTTAACCACCTGCGATTCATCAAACTTTTGACATTTTATTGCTGGTATCTTCTCCTTAAGGAAATGAGTGAGTAGGCATGCACTGCTTCGACACGGTTTAAAAACCAATCGTGATGTGGGGAAGGATTGTTCGTGATGGAGCAAATTGGCTTTTTCCAACTGATACGCCTAAGCAAATTTTCCAAGAACGGGATAACAAATTCGCGTAGGGATTGGTTATCCATTCGTTATGCCTCTCAACAATCTGGTCAAATTATCCATCATGATAAATATTGCAAACTAATAAAATACGCACTCGGCTGTTCTTTGATTCTCATAAATAGTTGCATGGATATAAGTAAGAAACCGGTTGTGTTAACAAATGGATCGAACAAAAAGTGCCTAGTGCGGCGGGGCCAATAAATAAAGCTAATGAAGTAAATATCGGAAACGCATTATGGAGAGACTCCAAGTCTTCATTATTTATACACTGTAACACCACATAGTAATGAAGAATACAGAGGTAAAACAGCTGCCGCTAACTCCAGCCGCGCACGCCACCAAAATTGCGCCACTGACCAGCAACATAATGCAAGGTGGTTCGCGTATTAGTTCCTGGTAACCTACTTGCCAATCCATTAGGGAAGTTTCGCAGCACGCAGTAGCCAATCAGCTACAAGTCTCGTTCCCAGAGTATCGCGCAGTCAATCGGAGAATGGGTACGCCGACATTAAAAGAAACAGTCACGCCGTTTCGTCTCTGGGTACTTATCTACTCTGTATTGAGGCCATGTTTCACAATATTTTTTTATTTCATTATCTGAAAAAGATTTATGTGAGGATCACATAAATGCAGATATTTGTTGTCAAATAATTAGAGTTTTCAAAATGTAGAACCAAAAAGTCGAAAATTTTGGAATATGGGAGCCCAAGTTTCTATGGTCCTAATTAATTTTGCCAACTAAATCGCATGGNTAACCTACTTGCCAATCCATTAGGGAAGTTTCGCAGCACGCAGTAGCCAATCAGCTACAAGTCTCGTTCCCAGAGTCTCGCGCAGTCAATCGGAGAATGGGTACGCCGACATTAAAAGAAACAGTCACGCCGTTTCGTCTCTGGGTACTTATCTACTCTGTATTGAGGCCATGTTTCACAATATTTTTTTATTTCATTATCTGAAAAAGATTTATGTGAGAATCACATAAATGCAGATATTTGTTGTCAAATAATTAGAGTTTTCAAAATGTAGAACCGAAAAGTCGAAAATTTTGGAATATGGGAGCCCAAGTTTCTATGGTCCTAATTAATTTTGCCAACTAAATCGCATGGNGAAAAGTCGAAAATTTTGGAATATGGGAGCCCAAGTTTCTATGGTCCTAATTAATTTTGCCAACTAAATCGCATGGCATGTGATCCATATCATATACACAACACAAGTATCAAGGATGTTTAACCATCGGTACTCGGGTACTGGCATCCTGGATCTATTTTTAAATAGGCATTGATGTTTTTGCCAACACAATTTTCATTGGTCCGAGAGAAAATAATAGTAATATTTATTAGTTTCTCTTGAACGAATGAAAATGTGTTGGCAAAAGCATCAATACCTATTTTTAAAGAGATTCAGGAAACGAGTACCTGAGTACCCATTGTTGAATTTACTTGATACTTAATTAACATGTTGTGTATATGATATATATCATATCACGCATGATTTAGGCCTATTTGGCAATGTTAATTAGGAGCATAGAAACTTGGGCTCCCATATTCCGAAATTTTCGACTTTCCGGAAAACTATAAACATTTGACTACAAATATTTACAGTTATGCAGTCCTTACATAAATTTTTTCAGATAGTGAAATATAAAATTTCTGTATTTTGCTAACACCACGGAGTTCAGAGCACTATTCGCGATGTGACTGAGAAGACAGTCGGCCACCTATTTTATAGTGCGCCTTTCGCCCACCTCCATACAGAAATGGATGTGAGGAAGGCCGTCGGAGTGAAACTTGTTATTCTCGGAACTGTGCCTTACAGTGTGTGAAGTAAACACCGGCGCGAACTACGTCTCGTGCGTAGTCCCTTTCGATAACCACGCACTTGTTGCCGCGTGGGCGAGTATTAGATGTACCCTTTGTAGTGCTACTGTGTATCGACTCGAAAGTGACGAGTTTTGCTCAGACCTGAACCAGGTAACGAGACTGTCCATTCATTAAAGATTCCCCATCCGNCGAGTATTAGATGTACCCTTTGTAGTGCTACTGTGTATCGACTCGAAAGTGACGAGTTTTGCTCAGACCTGAACCAGGTAACGAGACTGTCCATTCATTAAAGATTCCCCATCCGGCTGGGAATTGATACCCGGACCTTTAACCCAACACACTTCACAACCCATTGGCCCTTTCGATACATTTTGGCACCTATACCTCACTTGAAACATCCAGTGTGCGTGGCCCATACACGCAAGTGCAAGCCAAAAGCCGACTGTAAACATTTTTTTTTAGTAAACTTCCTAAATTGTAATGAAATTTCTGCTCCATATCGCACCCCCAGTAAAATACTGTCTTAACTAAAATATACTAGGTTTTGGAAAATTGCATGTAAAGTGTATTGAGTTTACAAATACACAAATATATAAAAATTAATAACAAAATTTTAAAAATATAAATAATACAAATAAGTCGCTATTTTATATAAAATGTGTTCTTTACACTGCCTTGATAGAAAATCTGTTTTTACACAGTTGTTTGGAGCAAGTTACAATTTTTTTTTAGTTACGACACTATTTTACTGGGGCGTGCTACTGTAGAAAGTTGCAGCTTTCACTACGCATTTGTCTCTGTTATCAACAAATTGTAGGAAGGGTAGGATAGGTGTGTAGGGGGAAAAAAACTTTACCATTTTTTTCTCAATACACCTATAGCCTGTTCACGGTAAACTTTTTAACGTCGCGCTTAAAATTTTCTTTCATCTTATTCCTGTTCTTTCGCAAATTGTAAATATAAAAATTGCCATGAGACTAATAAACTCTGTGTATACTGCATACTGCTAGAAGGGCCGTAAAAAAAGTGCTCACCTTACTGTGAATAGTCTGTACATAATACGAGGTAAATTTGCAAACTTTTTCCTAGAGCCATTTCGCATCCGTGGAGAGGTGTGTAGGCGAACTCGTGTCGCGACGGCACTTGTGATGAGTTCGCGGAGCGCGTGCAATCGGATTTGAGCTCGGCGCCAGGCCCTGGATAATTATTATGGAAACGTCATTATCCGGCCGTGGGCCGCACTCCGTGATTTGATTGCCGGCGAGGGAAAGGCCGCCGTGCGTGTGTGACAATAACTTGCGCCTCCTGCTGCTCGGAGATGATTGTTAGAGCAGCCCACATGCAAAACCAACTACATATAAAAATTCAGGTTTCGTTATCGCTTTAGCTTCAGATTTTACCATATGATGGAGTAAAACTTGTTATTTACCATTGCAAATCGTAAAAGAAAAAGTCGTGCAGTTGCAAAACTTGCTATATCCATGATGGATGAAGAAGCAACACCTGTTATGATGACACCTCTATGCTGGCATTTGCGAAAGCTGTTACACCCAAACAAGAAAAAATACCCACCTCACATTTCAGGCTTGAAAACCGTGTATTATGATATAGGAGGACAATGAATTTTCTATTTTCTATTGTGTTATTATAAGTTAATATGTAATTTTCGTTTTAAATGTTTGAATACGTTAAACTTTTTATTTTGTATTAACTACGCTGTTTATTACGGCTGACAAGGAAGTTAAATCGTTCCAAAATTGGTATCATGCATTAAATATTTTAAGCTACTCTGCAATACCGCAATATTGTCTATAAAAAGAATTGTAAATTTTGTTTCATTTGTGGATTTCAGCTGTAATGTACTATAGTAAAATAATTTGTAACATAAACTTCTTAATTTTATGTACAGGAGTAATAAACGTTTAGTTTCCTTAAGATCATTGTAACAACACCAATGTTTATTAAAAAACCTTTGACTTAAACATTTTTCTGCATTCAATATATAACTAGTTTTAAAAAAACAAGTTTTATAACCGTTTTACTTTTTATCGACTTCTTAAGGTTATTTACACTGTGTAGGTTAACCTTAGGAGCGTGGATATAACTGGTTTTGCTCTTTGGACAAAAAAAAATGTTGGCCAACCTTATAGTTTCAAACCCCGTTAAATCCTTCGTCTATTTGCAAATTTGGAAATTGAATGTAAAATTACAATTAATTCAGTAATGTGGGGGTTGACAGATTAAAAGAAAATGTTGCTTTATTTTAAATTACCAACATTAGTTTGGTTGTGATACTTTTTCCTGGTTTTCCAAGAAAAAACACAGAGTTGCCATAGTTGGTTTTTATATTATGACGCTACTGTCACCTGAGTTATACAGGATGGTGGCTAGTAGGGTACTGAGTTACTGTACTTTGGTGCAGACTAAGGGCACCTGTAGTTGTTGCGTAAGGGGTGAACAAATATTCTTATTANACACAGCCCCTGCCGCCGACCCAATGATTTGAGAAAGTGTCAGGGTGCATTTGCTTCACAAACACCTAGTGAGTTATGGGAGTCTCGGCTTCCGGTCTCACAACACTAAATGCCATCCGGTGGCGTATGAGGGTTCGGCGGTGGCGCTGGCTGGGCACAGCCAATCTCCGTGACCCAACACTGAAATGCTTTGCTGCCAACACGTCTAGCGAAAACGGCATGGTGTGTATTTTAGGTTAGAAAACTTATTTGTAAACAAGTGTTTAGAGATGTTTTTATACTTCCTTTAACCAATTTTTCATCCAGTTTGAGTATATTGAAATTGATAGAAATATTTTACTAACATAATAGTGNATACTTCCTTTAACCAATTTTTCATCCAGTTTGAGTATATTGAAATTGATAGAAATATTTTACTAACATAATAGTGATTGTCATTTAAAAATTAAGATGTAAACAAACAAGTTCATCACTGTTAACCATGTGACTTTGACAGTTGTGTATGATTGGGGTAGGTCAATGTTGGGTACATGCACAGATGACAAATAAGCGGTCTACCTCATCTTTAGTCTATACTTGTATGTTTGATTTCACAGTTCCCTGTCACACGCGAANATGACAAATAAGCGGTCTACCTCATCTTTAGTCTATACTTGTATGTTTGATTTCACAGTTCCCTGTCACACGCGAACTTCAGCTAAATCGTTGGCTGCTGCTTCAATGGGTAGCCAGTTCCACATTGGACCAGGTAAGCCCCTTAATTACGAACAAATGTATTGTACTACTGATGCGTAATGCATATTGTAATTAGAAGAATCACTGACACCCCCTGCCATCTTACCCCCCTCTTCCCCACAAGCACCTACAGTTGACATGCACCGCGGGACACGCGCGGCTAGGTCAGGTCGACCCGAGAGGACATACAAGCCATTAACGCGTGTCGAGGTCATGCCAAGGTAGGCTAGCGATTTTCGCCCACAAGGGAATTAAGACACATGCCAAGGATGGCAGTGGCTAGAATATCGCCGACCCACCCGAGATACACAAGAAAAGGGCTGACAGAGCTTGGCAGTTGTGCCACNAATATCGCCGACCCACCCGAGATACACAAGAAAAGGGCTGACAGAGCTTGGCAGTTGTGCCACGAGTCTCCCCCCCTCCCCTAGCAAAATGCAGGAAAATATGAACACATGCCGCGAAAATGCAGAAGTAAGTTAGATTGGCACCAATGCACCTCTAGTTAGACGAGTAAGAAGAGCTCACAGTGTTTGGCCATAGAGGCACAGGTCACCCCTCTCCCCCTCCCCCAATAAGTGAAGACACATGTAAGGTTCTAAGGGGGACATCTAGAGGGTTTAAAAGCCGACTTGCAGGGCAAGGAGGGGATCACAGTAGGATCAGAAGTTCATAAGAGTCAGTCGGATCATGAGGTCACCGGAAGAGGCGTGTTGTGGAGTCGTCCCTCGAGAAGAGAACCCAGAGCAGCAGTCGTGGAGAGTCGTCACCGAAACCAGGGCCTGTGAAAGGCCGCCCGAAGTACCGGACCTCAATTTACCGTTGGAACACACAGAACTACCAGTGGAGCTTAGTATCAGCATCTTCACTCAAAGAAACCTCCCCGATGCCTGCCCCC
>NQII01001194.1:205101-222565 GCA_002778355.1 Clitarchus hookeri | reverse complement strand
AGTCCTTAAGGCCCCCAACTCGCAAGGTACCACATCTCGGTGTTATATATGTGTATAATATTCAAGACAATATAACCCAGTCAATTGAAACACCGAGTGACTACATTATTGTCCTACCCCTCAACACCCAAGGCACCAATAGTCTGTGCCTGGTAAAATAACTTGGACCCTATGAACCATCCTGTATCATACAGGCAGGGAGTAGCGTCACTACATTGACGTACGATTTCCTTCGACTTTCTTATCGAATGTTATGACGATGGTTGTTTTTGCGATAAATATTCATCTGATATGCACTTTCATTACTCTTCTCTCGGCAGAATTTCTTCTACTATATTCACGAGCACAAATAGTAAAAATGGCAGATACGCGATTAAATACACCAAAGCCCATCTATATTCGTTTATGTGAAAATTATGGGTCTTGTGAAACGTTTTTTACGATAAGTGAAATTCAAAGCTAGTACAAATAAATTAACACACACCGAAATAAGAAAATATTAATAGTAGCAGAGGGAACACAACTTAGAAAGTTTGTGATATTGTGGCATTTTATTAAATATTATATTCTCTCACGGTCCGTTAAGTATCCTTTAGTTCAGCTCAGCTTCATCACTCCGTCGTTCTGTTGGTTTTTGAGACATTTATGTTATTTACTCATACATTAAGTAACTTACATGTTTGTTAAAATTTGGTCATGAATAGCATCCATTCGTCTAAACGTAATAGTCATCACTTTAAATATGCAACGTCCTTGTACAGTAAGTATAATACTGGCAATTTATGGACGCGTAAAAAATAACTTCCCTTTATATTAACTGCAACTGCATACCTGCCAACAGCGGACTGCCTGCCTGTCTGAACTCTTTTTATAAATTACGTAAAATTCNATTAACTGCAACTGCATACCTGCCAACAGCGGACTGCCTGCCTGTCTGAACTCTTTTTATAAATTACGTAAAATTCCCACTTTTCAAAATCAAAGCTTTGGTTTCCTAACAAAAAAATATTGAAAATATTTGAAAAAATTATAAATATCTCATTTATCCTAATTTGAAATGGTTTAGTGCATTCAATGACAATAAAAATATGTTTTACGCAACAAAAACCTTGTAAAGAAATTAAATTCAATTAAAATTGTAACTCATAATACTTAAAAGTCTACCTAAAGTAATAAGGAAAACAAATTTCCCGCATGTCAAAAATTATACTCAACGCCGAATTAAACAAAGTCTGGCAAAATTCTATGTTACTGACAGCGGAGAAAACAAAAATTTCAAGAAATTAATTATGTTTGGGTAAGTACTCTCCGAAACCAAACCAGATTGTTTTTTTTTTTTTTTTTTCGTGAAATGATATAATCATAACTGAAGAGTGGCAAGTTTAATTCACGTCGACACGCGATGGCTCAAGTTGGCTACTTACCACACTCCGTAATCCTGAGAAGGGAATCACAATGTAAATGCTATGATTAGCAAACTGGCATCCTTTTTATAATGCACTGAAAACAACATCACGAACAACCAAAGAGAGAAGTTTGACCGCACTTTTGCAATGCCGCTGTGCTCCGTGATGACACTTCCTACATACTCGCTATGACCAACGCAGTTTACAGTTTCCTTATCTTCGTTCTAATTAGCGCGATGAGTCGTCTTTTTTAATAGGAAATCAGGTAGCAAGGTAGTCGATTCTTCTTTACTTGAGGATTTTTAACTGCTTATAGAGCCTTATGTATATAATTGATTTGTATTAGAGTGAAAGATGTCCTAACTTCTTGGATAACATTANCTGCTTATAGAGCCTTATGTATATAATTGATTTGTATTAGAGTGAAAGATGTCCTAACTTCTTGGATAACATTACACTGACAATAAAAACGTGAGTGTAAATGTTTTGCATACTAAGTTGTTAAAGTTGTAAGAAGTAAGGTTATGGTGTCACTTTCACTTGACTACATACAATTATACATATGGATCATAATTAATATTCCAGGGAGTGTCTAAAAGATCAGTATTTGATTGCGAAATAAACTGAACCTATAANCATATGGATCATAATTAATATTCCAGGGAGTGTCTAAAAGATCAGTATTTGATTGCGAAATAAACTGAACCTATAAGTTTAATTTCTCCTGAAATAAACTCCCGAAATTTTCCGTTCCTGAAGTAGATATCAGATACGTCTTTTCCGAAGTGCATAGTTAAAGGTTATGGTTTAATTTAATGTGTGTCGTTTATTGAATGTCCGTATATATAGGTTATGATTTAATTTATAATTTTTTTTTTGAAAGTGCGTAGATATAATTTAGGGTTTAATTTAGCATGTGTTTTTCACTCAAAGTGAATAGATATGGGTTATTATTTAGTTTAGCATGTGTATTTTTCGAAANTGGGTTATTATTTAGTTTAGCATGTGTATTTTTCGAAAGTGCACAGACATTGGTTATCGTTCAATTTAACGTGCGTCTTTTACCGAAAGTGCGCAGATATTGGTTGTGGTTTAGTTTAGTGCATTTCTTATTCCGAAAGTGCACATGGGTTATTATACGATATAGGTTATGATTTAACTTTGCGTGTGTTTTTTTTCGAAAGTGTTTAAATATAGGTTGTGGTTTAATATTGAGTTTTCTTCCCCCGAAAGTGTATAAATATAGACTATTGTTTAACTTAGTGTGTCTTTTTTTCCTAAAGTGCATAGAATGGTTTAATCTAGTGCTTGTTTTATTCCGAAAGTGCGTAGATTAAGTATGTCGTTTCAGAGTGTGCACAGATATAGGCTATGGTTTAATTTAGCGTGTGATTATTAAGAAAGTGCACAGATAATGGTTGTTGTATGATGAAGTGTTTTTTCCTCGCTGAAAGTACACAGATTGACACGTTAACGAGCCATCAGCGCCTGCAAATAGGACCGTGCGCCTGCGCGGAGGCGGGCGAGAGGTAGAGCACGAAGCCGGCGTTAGTTGACAAGAGGATAGGGCTCGCTCGAGCCGGCGGGCGTTCACGAGCACGACGCCGCACTGGTCGGTGCGTGACGCCGCGCGGCGGGGATTTGCCGCGCGCGCCCCGCCACCTGACCGCCGACGCCGCGGCCGCTGCATTATTAACGCCGCCCAGATTCCCCGCGCCNGCCCCGCCACCTGACCGCCGACGCCGCGGCCGCTGCATTATTAACGCCGCCCAGATTCCCCGCGCCGATAGTCGCCGTAACCGACTTGCTGATCAATACCAGTCGAGGTGGAGGGCCCTCGTGGCCAAGGCGTCGCCGGCGAGCGCTCCCAAAACCACCTTCCTAGTTGTCACTCGCACGTCTCTTCGCGGTTTCTTCGCACTTATTCAATCAAACATTTCAACAATCACCCCATGTATGACGTGTTTACTTGTTTTCTGAACACACCACATATCATAAGCGTTTTATACTTCTCTCAACGTAAAAGTACCTTAATTTAGATTAAGTATAACTTTTTACTTATATTTTATTTATAAATTATAATATTTGATGAAAAATTAATATCAATAAAAACAGCAAGAAAACATCTGTGTTGGTAGCGCCTAGTAAGAAATAGTTCTTATGTAAAATATTATTACAACTGAGTGCGCACGAACACCGTACTTGGTCCTTTGGTGTAATTTTCTAGACTTAGTTAAGCTTGGTTTGCATGAGGCGGAGAAACATCTTGGAAGTAGAACTTTAGCAGGGCTTCAGAAAAGTGTGAAGTAACCGTAAATGTATTATAGCTGCGCACCCATACACTAAACATTAGGTGGACAGATTATTCGTTTTCTGCGCATGTACCCAGCACTGACCTACCCCAAAGGAACGCAACTGTCAAAGTCACATGGTCAAAAATTATGAACGTGTTTGTTCATATCTTAATTTTTGAACGAAAAGCACTTCTGTATGAATATAATTATTTTATAAATTTTAATTTAATCAAACTGCATAGCAAATTGGTTAGATGAATTGTTTACATAAACAGTGTTCTAACCTCAAATAGAGTCCACGCCGTTTTTACTTGACGTGTTGGCAGCAAAGCAGTTCAATGTTGGGACACGGAGGTTGGTTGTGTGCAGCCAGCGAGATCGGTTTAACTCATCTTTATGCTGTGTGCACCCCTGTCGTTTCCACTTCCCCTTGGCATCAAACTTGTCATGACAATCCTGTAATCTTGCATCGAGCGTGTAGGAAACAAAATGTTATTTGTTCTAAAACTCTTAAATATTTATTTTAGCCTTGCCTGGTTAACGTGATCTGTTAAAATACACTGTTCTCGTTGTTGAACAGTACAAAATTTTCTATAAATGAGAGAAGCAACCTAAGAATGAAAACTTTGTAACAAGAACTTAAGAAAATGGCTGCAGACAATATTTCATTCGTTGTATTCGTTTTCCTTTACGAGTAAAAACGTAGGCTTACAATAAACAACCTTCGAGTACTTTAAGATCAGAGACCTCCATATTATAGTTTTATTTTAAAACTAATTCTTATGTTCTATAAAAGCAATCATTTCTGCATGATTTGATGCGTGGCACATATAGAAAGTAGAGAATGTCGCTGCCACAATCCCCATCCCCCGTCATATTATCCTCCCCGCGAGCGCCTACAAATTGACACTCATCGCGGGACATGTGGACAGCTAGAACAGGTCAACCCAGAGGATGGATACTCAGTTACATGTGTCGCTGCAACGCAGGACCTCTCTCCCTCACCCCCTATCAAGCCCCGTGAAATTTGTACACGCCCAAGAATGACGAAATATGCTGGTGATTTCCGCCACGATAGACGTTAATACACATGCTAAAGGGTGATAGGCACCGAGAAAACAAGGGAAGGCGCATGTACAGTTTTAGGGAGGGAGTCAAGAGGGGATATAAGCGAATTTACGAGAGAAGAGGAGTCAGTTTTTATCACCGCGCAATGAGGTTCCACCTCACCTGTCAACAGCAACGTACAGAGTTGAATCCGCACGCGCCACCTTGATGGGGCCGAGTGCTATCCTCACTCTACAAACCCGCTTTGTAAACGAGTCCTCTTACTAGGCGGACCAGACCGTCGACCCTTCGTTGATGAGCACCAACCCTTCGAAACCTGGCAGCCTGCATGAGACAGTATGCTTGCGTTCCACGGCAGCTGCTACTGTCCCTTCCAGTGTCAGGAAGCCCACCCTCCAGGCAAGTACCCACCTCCAGATCTCCTTCTAAGCAGAAGGTTCAACCACTACCACCCAGAGTCCGACCCGCGATCAGCACGGCCTAAGCCGGGGCTTTCACACTGATCCCCTGGGTACCCACAATTTTCAGACATGCACACTGAGTTTTCACCCAGAGCGGCCCAGTCCCTCCAGGACGCCAGACAATCCCTTCATCGTGACTCCGCCACCCCGAGATCATCCCCGATTTGCCACAGATCAAGGCTCAGCTTTGGGAGTGCAATTCGGTTCGCGGGTCTTCACCGCAAGGCGAAGAATATATACAACCTCTGGAGACTGTACATAACCTCGCCGTGACTGGTTATCTGTGCACAGACAGGCCGTCACCGCCTTCAACCGTCCTCACTCCGTTAGCCATGGGGCGGCCCCCATGTTACCAGCCCATACCACGAGGAGGTGGAGATGGACTTGAGCAGTGCTAGGCTATATATTCGCATCACTGCCCCATTAATGGAGATGGATTGGCAGCTTTCACAGTGGCTGGAAGACACCCAGAAGGATCACTACTTCCTATGAGCGGACTCCACCGGAGCTCGTTGAACGAGCTCTTACACTTGCGCCGGTTTACCACCATTAGAGCCTGTAACCAGGGTTAGGCCCAACTGGGGCAGACATTTCATAGCCGTCACGACTACCCCACCAGGTACTCAGTTTCTAGGCTCCCCCCTACTGGGCGGACGCGGGGCACACGTCCGGTGTTCAGGCACCCAGTCCCCTCACCTTACACCCATTACAGGTTGGTTGCCAGACCACGGCCTGTACCCAACCCGGCCCCACAGGGCCATCGTGAGAGGACGTCGGAACGAGAGGAAAGCATCGAGGAGCGAACCCAGAGCAGCAGTCGAGGGGAGACGGCACCAAACCCGGGCCTTTCCAAGGCCGCCCACATAGCCGGACCTCATCCAGCCGACACATACCAAGCACTACAAGCAGAGCTAAGTATTAAGTCGTTGGCCAAAGAAGCCTCCCCCCCACGATGTCGCCCACAGTTAATCCGAGTTATTTAAAATCTCATGGTGTGGAGCCTTCACAAAGACATATAAATTTGAGCTCTCAATATAACCAACTAGTAAAGTGAAACACCGAAAGATTACCTTATTGATATACCCTCAACCTTCAAGGCACCTTATAGTCTGTGCCATCTAATATTAACTGGGGACCCTACGACCCACATGTGGGGAATAGTGCCAAGCTGTTACCAACAGAAGACTTTTTAATAGCTGAAGTGAACTTCCCAGAGGTGCCATTCGCTCTTGGATAAACCAAACGTATTTTACAATTTGTTTTAATTTAAAATATTTATTCGAGGCACGTATTGACCAATACTGTAGAGTTCGAACGATATTGGTATTATTTTTATCACTACATTAACACTAACTGAAAGTAATTTATTACCATTTAAATGATACTTTAATCTTACGCATTTTACCTAGCTGGTTGTTACAATGCGAAAAGTGTCAGAACTGTCTTACACTTTCAGTATTTACTATCGAAATATTATTACTTATTTCGTAATATCCACGAGAAGAATATTCACATGCAATATGCATTTCAGTGCGGTAATTTAATATTTAGCGTGGAACGTGCCGAGGTAATTTCTGAGTTACCCTGGTGGCACACAGTTCTACGTATACACTGTGTATGGAAAAGTCTCCGGACACACGATGCTGTTTGTTCCAGTGGAGCCATGCCGCGTAACTAACAAGAATTCGAGCCTCCCTTTGCTGTCGTTGCAGCGTTAATCATCTGTGGTAGGCTTTCCATTAAGTTATAATTCACAGATGTTGGAATTCGTTTCCATCCTCCCCCTAGCGTGGTGGATAACTGGCTTTTGTCTTTGGCGTAGTCGATCTGGTACGTAAACGACGCTCCAGCTTAACCCACAGAAGTTCTATTGGGTTCAGGTAAAGACGTGGAGCGGACCAGCAGTTCCACGTGACTGCCTTCAAACCATGGACAAAATAACAACCCTGCCGATACAAGAAAGGTCATATTCCAAACTGTTACCACGGATGGGGGAGAATTTTCTTTCTCAAAATATGTTTGTACATTTCAGAGTTCATTATTCCGCCCTAAATCCCAAACGGAGAGGCGACCATTACACTACCGCCACGCTCCCTTTCGCCACGCATCCACCAAATCCACACACGTCCGTCCGAGTGTACTAGATCATGTATGGGGAATCAACTTTCCTTTGCTCCACAGCTCAACGACGCAGATGTTTGCATGACTTCAAACGACAATGGGAACTGGTGCGCATGTGTACCGTGGCTTCCTGGCAGCAGAAAAACCACGAAAATCAAGTGTACTGACATCCGTACTTAAGATACGAAGGAATCCCTGTGCAGTCGTTGACATGGTTGTGTGACGATTGGTTAGCGCAGCATGCTTAAGAGTTCCTCAGTCCCGATCAGTTATTTTCTTCCACCTACCAGGCCCGTTAAATACTGGAAAATCCAACCTGCTGAAGCACAAATTTATGGTCCCCTACAATCGCGTCCCTTTCAAATGCAAACAAGTCTTTCCGTTGAATCATTANTGCTGAAGCACAAATTTATGGTCCCCTACAATCGCGTCCCTTTCAAATGCAAACAAGTCTTTCCGTTGAATCATTACGACCGCGAATACCTGTGTGGTGTTCAGGGGTTTGTTCCTTCGCTTGTATAACGTCCACCTGGGCAATTTTACTGGGATAAAACGGTATCCAGTGATTTTCCTACAACATAGTGTATTTAATCATATTTAAAAAATGTAGAATTTCGTTTTATTTTATCTCATGGGAAGTTAATGATGGACCTCAAGAAAAATGGACCCCATTGTTAATTTTCCACGGCCTCAAAGGGTAAAGCGGATAGCGAGGCTCATAGGAATGTAAGGAAATACTTTCCCGATTTATAGATAATTACGCAGAACTGTGTTGCCCTCTTAACAAGCTGAGGAAGAAGGGAAAATGTTTCGTGTGGAGAGAAGGAGAAAAGAAGGCCTTTTGTAAATGAAGTATTTCATTACCCATCCTCTCATATAATTTTGATCTGACTCTTAGTAAAAGGTTTACATTACAGGTAGACACGTAATCAGTGGTAGTCAGTGGAGTGCTCCTACATGATCAGGGCGACGATCTGAAAGTCGTAACTTATGGAAGTATGGCTTTAATCACTGCTGAAAAGAATCCGAGTGCTTTTGAAAATAAAGTATAAGCATGTGTTTGAGGTGTTGAAAANAGGCTTTAATCACTGCTGAAAAGAATCCGAGTGCTTTTGAAAATAAAGTATAAGCATGTGTTTGAGGTGTTGAAAAATTTTCTACCTATCTTGAACACGATGAGTTTGACTTTCTGACAATCAAGCATTAATATGGTTTTTTTTTTCACCCCCGACAAATTGGTAAAACAGGATACTGGATTACACGATTAAGTAGATTTATATTTAAATTTATACATGTCAAAGGTTATGAAAATGATATATCCGATTGCAAATAAATAGGCCTACGTGGCTACTATAGAGAAAGCGAGAGTGAGCAGTGAATTTTTTATGTTCTTTCTCGTTTTCTGAGCTATTTCATTCGAAGTGCTACAGCAGAGAGGAATCTATGACTTCGACAGTGAGCGTAATAATACACGTTAAACAATTTGAGACACGGCCTATATTACCTTGTTTTCACCGTATATCAACTGTTTTCGGCACTTAACAGAGAGCAATACTCCGTGTTGCCTCGGAAGAATTCGTCCTCGATGTAAGAGGGTACAGTACGTATGAAGTCCAGATACGATCCGTATTCAGTAAACGAGTCAATATTTTCCGCATTTTTTCTTGTTACGAAAGATGTTTTCGTATATGTCGGTACAATTTTCCGTTTATTTTCATATGTGTGATGATAGTTGTATACAAGTTAATTCTCAGTTAGACCGAAAAACTTCGGGATGTCATTCCCGTCGACAAGATATGCCAAAGACATATATACGACTTTTGGCATAACACTATTCGTGAGAGCAGTGCATCCTCGTGAATGTGCAACTGTGGAATATGTTTGTTTACAATAAACAAAAATGTATTATAGGCGGGAAGACACGGGTCTGTGTTCCGAGTTATTGTATGAGATTACGCAGGCGTGCAACTATTTCCTACCGACAGCAACCCCCCGTAATTGTATAAAGAGGGGATACCATCATACTTGTGCGATAAAATAGGCGCTCGTAACGAATTACCGCATAAGCAAATGCTGGTTATAATNAGAGGGGATACCATCATACTTGTGCGATAAAATAGGCGCTCGTAACGAATTACCGCATAAGCAAATGCTGGTTATAATTCTGCATGCCAAAGGGAACGAAAGGGCTCCTTGGCTACAACTGCTAATTCTCACGCATCCCTTCAACATTATGAGATGCCATCTCGAAAATGAACTGACCAAAGAGCCTTTATTTTTGCCTTCGCCGTGCATAATTATTATCAGCGTATAGATCTACAGCAATTCGTTACGAACACCTTTTATTACCATACAAACAGGATAGTATCTCTGGTTTTTAATATGGCGGGAGATGCTATCAGTAATGAATAGTTGCATAATTGCATAACCTTATACAGTAATATAGAATACTTTCCCGCATCGACTCACCTACAATGGATTTTGATTCACTGTTGATAAACTCAATCAAGTGTAGCACACTCACGAGGGTATACTGCCCTCAGGAATAGTTATGCGATAAATCGTATATATATATTCGGCATATCTTATTACCTCCCAAAATTTTACTGCCAAATTGAGAAATCATATATATGTATGTACATATACATTATACATATATTATACATATACATACATATACATGCATATGCATATGTGTGTGAGTGTAATTGTAGAAAGAAAGACTCGTTGAATTATTTTTCACGTAGGACTACATTTTGAATAGTGCGCGTCATAACTACAATTATCACTTTGTTTTTTTGTTTTTGAGCTGAGAGGACGCAAACTGCATGAAATTATAGATAAATGCATAAATAAAACCACTGCAAAGAACAAAATGTTACAGATCATTTCAGCCTAGCCAAAAAATTGGGCAGCCCTCTACACATGCATACACACACGTAAATAACTGGCTAAAAATTATTTATTGACTGTTTGGAATTGTTATATATGGGGGACAAAATTATTAATGTAAACTATTTCTCAGTAGTATGGTTATGTATGTTCTGGTGCATGGCGGATGGCTGGGGACTATAGGACAAGCTTGGCCGGGTCACAGAACCCCGCGCGCGCTTCCTCCTGCCCTGTCATTCCGGGATGAGGGGGCTACATTGTCTCAAAATTTCCCGTTTTCCCTTACAATGGCTCGTATATCCTTAATATTTACCTTTTTCGTTAAAAATGTATTCCCTCTCCCCGCCCCCACATTTTCCATTCCCCTCTCAATTTTTTTTTGTTTCTTTCTTGTGATCTCTGAAGAAAGGTAGAAGCCCCATTTTTGCAAAGAGACGCCCCATTTATGCAAATTTGTACCAAAACCATTACATTCTGAAGCTTCCATTACCAGATGGAAAAGTGGCGGCCATATTTGTTTTATAAGCATAGGATTTGCCAAACCGAAAATCTGTATTTTAAATCTGTTTTTAATTTTATTCTCTTTAAGTTGTATACCTAAGTGTGAAACATATACCTACTACTCTTTAGCGAGCTCGTGGCCATATTTGTTTAATAAGCTTAGGGTAAACTTCATTGCAAATTTTTAATTATTAACCGATTTCACTTTTTTTTCTATTACCGACACAATCACACTGCAACTTAACCCCACAAAACTTTCAGTTCGTGTTACCTTAGCTACAAAATATATTAAATCGATATTGTTGTTTAAATCTTTATATTTATTGATTTTAAAAATATATTTTTTAATTACTAGTGTAATTGATTATACAGTACAGTCTAACCCAATTAAATATATATTTCTATTACTTTAGATATAAAAATGTTTTTAAATCCATATTTTCATTCCGTTGTTTTTGTTCCGTGCTAAATATTTTTTCGTAATATTTGTAATAAACTCGAGTTTCGTCTCTAGTTTCAAGGTTACCTTGATATTGTGCATCAGCATGGTTCTCTCCCTAATATTTAAGTAGTTTTTTCTTATCCTACGATCAGTGATCTAATGCGAACAAAATCCTTCAGTGTCAGTATCTTATCTGAGGCTAATATATTTTGTAAATATATTTTATTCAGTAAAAATTCAAAAGATAGCAAATTTAAAATTTTCTAAGGTGAGTTATGTTATATGTGAAACCACTCAACTGAGCTCAAGCAAATTTTTTTCCAGAAAAAACCTAGAGAGTGCACTTCATTAAATGCCACATTTTTTTTTATAAATAATGTTCAGATTAATTTTTTATGTGTCTATCCACAGCCCATGCCGTTTACGATTAGAGTTTGTTTTTAAGAGTTTTACTAACGGTAAATAGTAATTATTTTGTGTGATACTAGAGAGGAAAAAGTTCGACAATCACTAGCACTTTAATAAGGTACATTAGTAATTTATAAAGTAATTGTTTTGGAGATAAGTATGCAGCGTTAAAAATAACACTGACGTGCTACCAAAAGCTCGACGTTATTTTAATGGATTTTGAGGTTGGAAAATATGTAGCAATGGTGAAGAAAATTCCTTCTTCTTATGAGAACTTTTTTTTNTTTTAATGGATTTTGAGGTTGGAAAATATGTAGCAATGGTGAAGAAAATTCCTTCTTCTTATGAGAACTTTTTTTTAATGATATCTGAACGGAGATACGAACAAAAATGCCAGAAATAGTTAGTATTTATGGGCAAATTGGGTGATTTGTTACGGCGGTATCGCTTGCTTGATTGATTGAACAGGTGTTTTGTCCACCTCGAGCTTGGCGGGATGGCGTGCTAGACGGAAGCAGGCAGTCAGGAAGGTACGAGGGACACACGGGCAGCGGCTGCGGGGAGAGACATGTGTCGCTGTGTCCCGAGGCCGGCCTGAGAGGGGCTCGTAATTACCTGTGCGCGCCGGCTCCAAGCGTGCTCCACGCCCCGCTAATGAGTGCTAAACCCCCGGCGCGGGCTGCTATGGTCACCCCGGCCATCTCCACCCCCTGTAACTTCTCCCGACTTCACAGCGACTCCACTCTGCGGGGATAGACAGGCGGGCTCGCCTCTCCCGCTGAGGGCAGCGCCCGAGTGGCTGCTCTCTCCCTCACTACGGACTCCACAGCGTGGAACAAGGGAACTAGCTGTGCGAGCCTGCGTTTAGTCAAACTACCAGCTGCTTCTCCACTATAGTCCGTTCGCGGTAAACTGAGCACTTTTGAAAGTCTCGCTTAACAACTACTTGTATGCACGCTGCGTATTCTGCCGCATTACGCAAAATTAACACTGCCATGGGCCTCGTCCTCTTATTTTTGCATTCAGTCAAGTGAAACTGTGAGATTATTAAAAAAGGAAATATTTCACCTATCAGCTAATTCTTACACTTAGATCCATTAAAAAAATAGTAAAAGAAATCTTTAAATTTCTACAAATGTTTACTTATCACTTTTAATTCGAATTTAAGACATGGTACTACTTTCCCGCCATCATTACCAACTTTACAGGGTGCATGCCACTCAGTGCGCCCGTTCAAATATTTTCAGGTAGGACTAGTGACTTTTTTCTTAGGTTGATTTCAACAGTGCTCACTTCATCGTGAACGTAGCCTTTAACCGGAATACTATTGAGATTCGCATTAACAAGAACATCCCCCTATCTTATATTTTACAGTAAACACTAAGAAGTGCACTTAGATACTATGAGTGGAAAAAATGAAAACCCACATGTGGTTCCCGCCTGATCGGAACCGGCTGCCCTGTCTGAGGGACAGACGTGTCGGCCCGGCCAGCCCGAGTAATGAATGAGATCTAAGAAAATAAATTTACATTACCGTAAGAAAAAATTATAAAGAGTAGCATTAGTCTAAAAGTAACGTTCCCTAATGTTTTCTTCCAACGAACTACATCTAACTGACTCATGGAGCATTTAGAATTTTTATCTGACACTAATGGTAATAACTTACGGTGCGGTTGTGATGTGGTTTCGCAGCCGTTGGTTCTCTCCTTGCAAATACGGAGATACTCATTGTCCAACTAGTCCGATTGTGATGTACGACAGAAGTTCATCGCCACATAATGGCCGCGTTACGTTACTGTTGGCGGACACTTAAGTCCCTAATGATATGTCAGTGCTCGCAGCAGAAACGGGACAGTCTGCAGCAAATAATAAATACGTTTGATCGTCAGTAGTTTCGGAACGCTCAGTTGTTATATGTTTTTCAATTAAAGAATGGGGATAAAACTAGGAATTTCAGCCTTCAATTTGATTTCTCTGCTGATTTAAAAGACTGTTTACTCATAAAAGAAACACACTAATACTTGTGAGACTGAAGAACATTAATTTTCATAACAACGTAATTTCTGTCTCGAGGTTTCCTTTTNAAACACACTAATACTTGTGAGACTGAAGAACATTAATTTTCATAACAACGTAATTTCTGTCTCGAGGTTTCCTTTTTGTGAGGAATTTCCATCAAAATTGCAGTTTATTTAATGATGATTCCTGTAGCATAATCTAGAAACCTCTAGNTTTTTTGTGAGGAATTTCCATCAAAATTGCAGTTTATTTAATGATGATTCCTGTAGCATAATCTAGAAACCTCTAGATTACACACAATTTGAACAACCCCCCGCCAGTATCTCGTTTAACTGATACTGCACTACCTTTGCTCCGCGCATTATTGAGCGTTCTCAGTATTCGTCTGCAGTGACGCAACAATGGCTGGCGTTACTAAACTAAATAACCGGTAAAACCTACGTGTATTCGGAAGCGGCAAACATCTGTTCATGCAGTATCCAAATGGTTGGCAATCAACCTTCCTGGCGGGGCGCGCAGTTGTGCACTACGAGCAACGGTGTGGGATAACTGTGACTGTTGCCGGTAACGACGTCGCTTCGCCAGTTCACGAAACCGTTGAGAATGACATGTCCCAATTTAATTGCTTTCATTGTTCACCATCAAACACTGGGGTGTTTTGAACCTCGATTGTTCGAGCAATGAATAAGAGTTCGAATTGCGAAAAGTTTGCGCAAGGTGGGTGCCGTAACTTTATTTACGAGGTTAAAAAAAAACAGGTGGGTACGGTACCCAGTTACTCAGAAATTCATGGAGATGTTCGGAAGTGAAAGCGAAGATCTCTACTCCCGTGCGGAGCCAGGCAACAATACGTTGGTTCGCCATTAAACACCGGAAACGAGACGTCATTGAGGACAGTTTGGAAAACGCAGAAGAAAAGTTCTCCAAAAAAAAAGCAAAAGTAACCCACTCCACTCGAAAGGTTACACGACGACGCTTTTTAGAACCTTTCAAGTAGTTTATTGATTGACTTTCTGCAGGAAGGAACCACGATCAACGCAGGCATATATTGTAGAGTTCTGGAGACACTTCGAGCTGATGTTAAACCAAATCAACCTGGTCTTTTGACAAGAAAAGTCATGTTGTTGCATAATAACTATCACCATATTCTGCTCCGAAAAAAAACAGAGTCTGCTGGTTCAATTCCAGTGGAGCTTTGTTGTCAGCTGACACACTCCCCCGCATCTGACTCGTATACGTTGATTTTAATCTTTTCCGTCATATGCAAGTCCATCTAGGAGTCAGCGGCACATTACCGATGAGGACGTGCAAACGGCGGTCAACAACTGGCTTGCACAAATGGGAAAGCCATGGTATGCAGAGTTTATTTAGAAAAAACACTTTTCCCTGTGTAAAGATGTATCAGAAAAATAGCGATTACGTGGAAGATTAAGTCTGCATATAGAAAACTTACTCTTGAACTGACCCTCGTACTACATCAAAGGTAATCAAAAAAATTAAGAATACATTTTCTTTCATAAGGCAAATTCATTTGAAGATGTAAAAAAATTACTAATACTTTTTTTTTTTTTCAAAACCGAAGAAAAATATTGCGAAGCTCAATCCATGTCAGAATTATAACTATCATCCGGATAGGTGTCATTGTAGAGCCTATTTCCATTACAGTTATAATAGTCGCTGTAGAAGAGAGAACAACGAGCCTGTAACTATACAGGGTAAATTATTCAGTTAAAAATACCTTTCAGTACCTTAGTCCGTGAACACATTCGCAAGAAGTCTTACAGAAGTCTTTCGATGTTTCAGTTTCCATTTACTTGGGCTTCCTCAAATAAATAGCCGAATAGTAACAATGCCTTGTGTACAGTTTCATTTTATTTGTGAACTGTGAATTAATTACTTGTGCATCGAAGTAGACGTATAATACCGTGGTTATAGTGCGTAATGCTACATTGCGATTTACAGAGAAAAATGTTAAACCTATTACAATCTATCCCACTTCCACACAAGTCACCCTAGAGAATCATTTAAAGAGTTAAATTTAATATTTTCTCAACCCTGTAATACAAGCAAACGCCGCTGTGTTAAATAAACACAAATATTTATTTTATTATTGATATTTTCATATTATTATACATTAATATTAATATTTTCATATACGTAGTTATATACGTATACATTCATTGCCATTAAAATTGCAGTACCCGGAATGTGACAGAAATGTAATGAAACATGGCATATGTAATGAGAACTCAAACACAAATAACTGATCACGTCATGATAAATAAGTATTTCTTACAGACAAAACAATTTGAAAAGTAACTTCAGTATAGTGTTGGACAACACGAGCGTGGATACACGTGGCGGCCACACAGCCGGTGCATCGCTGAAGCATATTGCAACACACACGTGCAAAGGTTTCCGGCGTAATTAGCTCATCCCTCGTGTCAAGTGGTGTGGTATATACTATCGATTTGATGTGGCCCCACAGCCAGAAGTTAGGTGGAGTGATGTCAGGTGAGCGTGGTGGCCATGCTATGGGGCCTCCCCTACCTATCCACTGGTTCGGGAATTACATGTTGAGGTGAGGGTGAACCGCAATGGCGAAATGAGGCTGGGCTCCATCGTGCTGTAACCACATCGCCTCACGAGCATCCAAAGAAACTTCCTCCAAGTATTCCGGTAACACTTCCTGCAGGAACTGTAAATACGTAGCACCTCCGAGACTGCGACCTTGTGGTACTGAGCGGTGTTATCAGGCACGCAGACCTGCGCACAGGTTGGTTATAATGCCACGTAAACAAGGTTGCGAACCAGCCCCTGCACATTGCCACTGCCGTTAGCAGGTTAACTATTATAATTAGATTATTGGTTCCTTGATGAAATATGCTCCATTTGTACTTATCTACCACACTATGATGTTTATTATCATTTGTTCGTGAATATCCGTGATAGTAAAAAAAAAACTATAAATATTCCCTTACTTTTATTTTAACATTTTCTTAAGTTTGAGTATATTATTGCTAATTAAGAAAGTTTACATTTATTTTTGGTAAATATTTATTGATATATATGAGTTCATAAATTAACATATCAGGTTTTGACTTTTACTTTTATTTATGTAATACGATGTACAATGAATTAAATAAAAAAATATTTACTTTTGTGTTTAACATGTATTAAAAAGTTTATAGAAAATCGGAACATAATATTATTGTATTTTTAACGAGTGTAGTAACTGGGGAAGAGTTTTTAACAAATAAAAATAATAACTAATTTCTATGCTTCAGCCATGATTATTTTCAGTCATTTTCCAGAAACAACAGATGCAATTTTTTCACCAACATGTGTAAAACACACATGTTGGTGAAAAAATTGCATCTGTCATACCTAATATTTTATTGCATGATACCTTTCTAAAATCTTATCAACTTCGTATCTTTATTTTAAATCATCATGATTTCTATTCAACATGTAACTTTTTCAAGATTTGATTAATTTATTCCTTCAATAATTCATTTTAATATATAATTAAAGAAACTATTATGTAATCTGTTGTGAACGTCGGAAATGAATTCTAAAGAATAAACCAATCATTAGAAAATACTAACGGCTTAGTCTAGTGGAAGGTACTGAACTGGCATACAGCATTTTATTTGTGTAGTGTGCAACTAATAATTTAATTTAAAGAAAAGCCATAATTTTATTAGCAGATTGATTATAGAAAAATGCAATTCATTTATTTTTCCTAGCTCCGCATGTATTCGGAAACAATGTTTTCAAATAAAACATAATATTTCAGGACCTTAAAATGTATATATATATATATATATATATATATATATATATATATAT
>NQII01001194.1:119002-202110 GCA_002778355.1 Clitarchus hookeri | reverse complement strand
TTTTTTCCGTTCGCCGTGTTATTTGACGACGTGTTGGCTTGCGTTAGCGCCGGGCGTGACGTGAGGCCTGTCTCCCCGGCCGCGGCCTGCTTCTGTTTATTTAATGACTCTACCTCGAGCCAATAACGCCGCGCGGCACGCCAACCCCGTGGCGTAACATCGTAGGCGACGACACTCCATATTTCATTACTTCAACACGCGCGGGTAAACAAACCTATCCGGTTCGTGTTTAAACTGTCCGTTCCTTGCAGGTTCCTCTTTTTTTTGTTTTTCCTTGCGCGCCCGTAAAAACAACGTCGGCGCTACCGTGCACCGAGGGAAAATATTTGTTTGACGCAATGAAATTTGTCCACAAAAATTCAATGAATTCTTTAAGCAAACGTGTTTGTTGTGACTGAACACAGATTGTGCTGCCCCAACGTATTGTAAAACCGATTCGACTTTGTATTTAGTCGGCAGACATAATTAGTTAAACGTAGGGCCACTGATTTTTCGCGAATAAATCGGAGCACACAGTTGACTTCTATACTATATATGCACCTTGGCTGTTGTCATACTTCCATTGTATGCTGGTGTCGTTTCCGCATTTACCGAGCCACTCATAATTCCGCAACTCTGACACTCTACCTTCGTGATTAGTGCGCAAACAGTTAACACCAACCAGAACATTATTCAGCCAATCAGAAATGCTGGACGACCCCACAGTGATTTGAATAGTATCTTGTCTGGAAATCTTTTCGCGAAATATCACTGCCCCTAGTTATACGCTGTTCATCGACGTTTGTTCAGTCATTAACAAAAATATCGCAGCATTAACAATATGCATTCATCTGGCTCTACTTAATAAAGCGGTACGTTGACACAAAAAAAATCTCTCTCATTGAGTATGGTACAGAATGTTTCATTAACAACATAGAAACTATGGGAAAACATTCCTAAAATAACAGTTTGTGTGAACATGGGTTCCGGAAACGCTTCGCTTGCTTGCTGCAACGTTCCCGTTCGTAACTTATATTAGATGGCCTGTGGGCTGGATCGTGTTTGTGTGGAATGCCATCACAGTCATCACGTGACAACTCCGCGTCAGAAGTGCCGAGTGGAATGCGGGTGCTCTGGTTGGAACGCATACAAAGGTGACGTAGCACGTGGTCCCGGCGTTCACGTCTTCACATCAGACTGTCTTCGTTGCGCACTTCACGTGCCTAAGGGTTAGCAAACGGCAATAGTAATCAGTGCCTCTCACTTCTCCGAGCCACTTGCTTCGTCTCTAATGACCTCGCTGTCTACGAGACGTTGAGCGCTACCTACCTACCTACCTATCAAGAAGTAAGAGGACTCCAGATGTGGAGAAGTGCGATTACTCATGCTGTCAAAGAGAATTCTATTGTCAGCACACGGTAATTAGCCTCAAGGTGCAATGTTATCCACGCCACGGTCTGGAAACTGCTGCATGAAGACAACGCGCTCTATGTATACGTATTACAGCGTGTTGCAATAATACACGCGAAAAATAAGGGAAAACATTCCTCCTGCTTATGTCTGTCGGGATTCTCAGTCGAAAATTCGGTGACTTCTTGCTGGATAAATAACGACGGAACAGTTTTTCTGCCCCCCGCGTAGCTCTAATTTATTTTATCTGGGGAAACATTAAAAATCACTTGTGTGTGCAACTCTAGTGCAAGATGCAGGGAGTCTCCTCGACCGTAATCTGCAAGGATGTGGGACAATCAGAAATTCTGCAGGGATGCATCAGGGCATCCGGGAGTCAATGTGTCGGCGGGTCGATTCATGTATCCGAGATAGCGGAGGACATTTTGAAATTTCCTTATCAAATAATTGCATATTTCAATACTATATGCCATCTTGCATAGTATATTGTAATTAAATCAGTTTCTGTGCGTTTCCTACTATTCTGGTGTTCAGTGCCTTGGTACGGTGTACTATACGTACGTACATTACAGCTACGAAGGCATTACACACAAATACGACCCACCTTACACGTCATACAGAGCAAGTTTTGAAAGGGGAACTGTAGCAAAGAAATTAAACATTTCCACGCGTATGTTTTCATAAAATATTTTCTTCCTCTAGATGTGAGAAATGTTTTCCCACAGTATTAACGTGTATTGCCGTAACATGCGGTATTTTTGCTTAAAGCCAGATTTAATAAAACTTAATTTTTCATTAGCCTATAAAGTCTTACGGAAAATCAGCATTACATTTTTTGGGTGTTTTCGTTCTTTGCAAAATTGTTTCGTGATGCCTATTCCACTTCTTGTGGTAGACATATGATTTTTTTGTTCTCAATATGTAGTCTATATTAAGTTTCACTATTAAAGTGGGTTTCGTCTAATACAGGTTGTTATAGTNTTGGGTGTTTTCGTTCTTTGCAAAATTGTTTCGTGATGCCTATTCCACTTCTTGTGGTAGACATATGATTTTTTGTTCTCAATATGTAGTCTATATTAAGTTTCACTATTAAAGTGGGTTTCGTCTAATACAGGTTGTTATAGGGCAATCTATAAATTTTCATCTCGGATACAATTAAAGATACAAAAAAAAAAATATTAAATAGAAAAAAAAATTTACTCCCCAAATCTGTAAAGCATTTTTTTAATGTTTGTGAAATTATATTGTAGATATATTTGAATAACTGCGACTTTAGAGACGNGGGCAATCTATAAATTTTCATCTCGGATACAATTAAAGATACAAAAAAAAAATATTAAATAGAAAAAAAAATTTACTCCCAAAATCTGTAAAGCATTTTTTTAATGTTTGTGAAATTATATTGTAGATATATTTGAATAACTGCGACTTTAGAGACGAGCTCAAATTAGGCTGGTTGCCGCCCTACGCAACTGAAAGTCAGAGAGATCCATTCCAGTCTGATGAACGCATCATCTAGGGTACGTAAAAGTCGGCAAGGTTGTTAATGTCACTGATTTAAAGTCTTCAGTTTTAAATACGTTGCTACATTTTAATAAACTCCGAGTACCAACTCATTTATTTGTGTTGAAATAGAGCGTAAATAAAATACGTGAATAATTGAATTTTACAAAACATCAATGTTGAGAAGCCAGGGGCTGCGTTAAAAGAAAAGCGTCATGGTTGGCCGGTATGATTTCACTTTCTACCTTTTCTTCTTCCCTTGATTGGTCACCAACTGCGTCTATAATTCATAATGGGAAAATTGAAGGAAGAAATTATTACACTTTCTCCCACGTGGGAAGTTTTAATCAATTCCTTATACACTGCGAGGGTATACACACTGTTACATTGCTCAAAGTGTACGAACTAATTAAAGCTAGCCATTGCCATTAAGAACCATAATCAAGATTATATATGTATTTTCACAAAAAAACCTGTGACTGATCTTCAAGGATTATTTATTACGGGTATAAAGCTCTACATACAAATACAATCAGTTGTACAAATTGTATCCGTTCATTCACTTAATTGGATTGTAGAGTTAAATAGTGGTGTCTACATATTGTTTAATAAAACTAAAAGGTTCAATACAATAGTACATTAGTTAAGTGTTCATTGTAAGTAAGTGTTTATAGTTAGTACGTATTCATAGAAAGAGTAACGTTGATATAGTCAGATCTGACAGGACTTTAAGCGTTTGTAGGAAAATTTCAATAAAGTAGACGCTCAAATAAATGTATGGATATTATCAAGGTTTGTAATTGCAGAGAGTTTATACTATAGGTGTGTTGTCATCATTTTATTGTCCATGCATATGTTGCAAAAGGTTTCATACTGCTCATTTTAATTTCACGTATATGTTAGCCACTTCATGTTTGCTAAAGAGGGACTACATAAATCTCAAAATCAATTCACTGTGTCATTGGGACGCTGTTATGTGCACAATTCTTTCTTGAAACAGTTTTTTTCACAACATTTATACGCATCCAATGTATTATATCTACATCCGCTAACCCCAGGAGTCCTTTCTCTTCTTGCTCCATGATGTCCTTAACCTTCAACTTATACTCTCTAACCCCACTCGCTCCTACACTCCACAAAAACCGGGTGGCACAACGGGCCGCCGACCACAGCCAGTCCCACCAACTTTTTTGGGTTCTTTCAGAAAGTGTTGGCAAGTCCTAATTCCCAAGACGACTGGAAGAAGACACTTCGTCCGTTTTGCATGCCTTCGGTACTTCCATACTTTCTCTAAGCCTTCGGGAACCTCCGGAACCAGGAGAAGAGCGGCGGTTGCCCCCATTTCACACTTCACACTGCCCAGCAAGCGTTCTGCTATACGGGATGTTCCTTGCAAACATATCACGGACTGGCTGGAAAAATGTTTCTTTCTCTTATCTTCACCTTATCTATCGTCTACNATGTTCCTTGCAAACATATCACGGACTGGCTGGAAAAATGTTTCTTTCTCTTATCTTCACCTTATCTATCGTCTACAACCTGCCCTTCACATGAGATGGGGACATCTCGTCTCACTAACTTCGGGGATGTTGTTACGATTGCAACACCAGTCACGCAGTGCGCTCAGGAGAAAGGAGGTCAGCTGTGTCCTACTAAGGAGATTGGGCCAGCACGAGCAGCACTGCGAAATCATAAACTGTCGGCAAAAATCCTGCAAGTTGGGTCGTATTAATTAGGTCTGACTGACACAGAAGGATGGCCGTCGGCTGGCAACCATAACTCCGCCCACGCCAAGCTATCGGCGAATAGGAATGAGTTGCAACATACTATAATGAGGGGGGCGAGAAGAGTGGTCTGGGGGTCCGAAACAGGAGAGAGGGTCATCGTGGGGCGTCAGCGACGCGAGGCGGACACAAGGCGGCAGGGCTCCGATCTCCGGCTCTTCAGGGGTGAGTTGTTCAAGGGAAAGAGAGTAATTCCTACCCAGTCCTCCCTTACATGTTCCCGAAGAATTGTAATAGTTTAACTTAGCTATTATAAAGTATTGGTAGCGTTAATAATTCTTTTAATCACCCTTTCCATCCTGTTTTTCTTTAAGTTGATGTGTCGCCTTAAGTGGAATCCACAACAACACTATCCTAGGGCCGCTTTAGTGTAGTGGTTAGACTACTTGCCTCCCACCTAGGCAAGCCGGGTTTGACTCCTGGGCGGGATAGTTTCCGGATTTTCACATGTGGGAATCATGCCGGACGATGCCGCTAGTCCGTGGGATTTCTCAGGAATTTCCCGTTTTCCCCGTCCGCCCTTTTATTCCGGCGCTGCTCCATACTCACCCTTCTTCACCCTTATCGGCTCTCAACGTTAAGAACTGCCCAAATCTCTTCCCTCATTATACACGATACCNACTCACCTCGCTTCACCCTTATCGGCTCTCAACGTTAAGAACTGCCCAAATCTCTTCCCTCATTATACACGATACCGGTCCAAATTATGTGAAAATTGCGAATTTTGAGGACGCCACCTGACCAACCCTCAAAGAGAGCGCAGAGGTTAAGTNGGTCCAAATTATGTGAAAATTGCGAATTTTGAGGACGCCACCTGACCAACCCTCAAAGAGAGCGCAGAGGTTAAGTCACAGTTGCCATTTAAAAATTGTTCAATATTTTTGAGTGGTGTCTGTTTAAGATATTTCATCACAGCTGCTTAAACTTGACACTGTAAACTCTTGCAACTGGCACAATGGTGAGCATAATAAGTTAATAAGGTATAATTCTCCATGCCCAAATAACATAAAATATGTTAATCAACATTTATAATAACAAAAAATTGTACGATTTTATTTTTAGATCATTTTCAATTGTAAACGCTATTTTTTTGGACAAAATCAGCAATTTTTGAAATGCAATACAAATGTTCCTACTGCTACATGTATAAATGGTGTGCATGGTAGGCAGTAATCCAGCCTTTGGTCCCTGTGGTCAACATGGCTTTCGGCGCTGTTCGTTAGGCAGTGCACCGTTTCAATGTTGTTTCCTGTCGTGCTTTTGATCAACCTGCCTCAGCCAACCGACAGCAGCTAACACACGGCCAGATAGAGCCGTGAGCAGCACGCGATGCTTCATACCGCAGGTCAGCTCGTTCTGATTCGTTTCCGNACCGACAGCAGCTAACACACGGCCAGATAGAGCCGTGAGCAGCACGCGATGCTTCATACCGCAGGTCAGCTCGTTCTGATTCGTTTCCGATATCCATCCGGCACGAGAGTGGCGCGTAATTTCTTTCAGGAATTATGTACTGGTCTGCGTTCAAAACGCAACCTACAGAGGACATTACCTCTATTACTTACTGGCTCTGATTTGCTCTGAAACAATCGATGATCAAAATTCAACCTAACGCTGCACATTACTGCCTTTGCGCTGCCCCTGCCAGTAAGTGTCGTGTAGTGTGTTTTACTACCACTAATAAAACATGTAGACCTATTAAATAATATATAACTTTAAACTTAATAAAANGATATCCATCCGGCACGAGAGTGGCGCGTAATTTCTTTCAGGAATTATGTACTGGTCTGCGTTCAAAACGCAACCTGCAGAGGACATTACCTCTATTACTTACTGGCTCTGATTTGCTCTGAAACAATCGATGATCAAAATTCAACCTAACGCTGCACATTACTGCCTTTGCGCTGCCCCTGCCAGTAAGTGCCGTGTAGTGTGTTTTACTACCACTAATAAAACATGTAGACCTATTAAATAATATATAACTTTAAACTTAATAAAAATTTATGTTATCCATATTTAACATAACATCATGCACGTCAAAAAACTTGTTACGAATGTTGTAAAAATTATATATATATATATATATATATATATATATATATATATAATATATGCTGTTCACGGTTATTTGAGCACTTTTGAAATCAACGTTTGAAAAATGTCACTGCTCCCACCTGCAAGTATTTTATCGGGCACACTGCCTGGCAAGCGTTCAGTAAAGTTGGTAAGGGTGGTATGAAAGTAGTTCCATGTCTTGACGCCGGATTGTAAGTTTTAGAACAACGTTTGGAATATTCCAATTATTTCTCTTGCTTTCTGTCTTTTCAATGATAGTAAGTGTAGGCCCTAAGAATGGGCACAATTGCAGGATACTTACTTTTTTAATAATTTCAGTTTCATTTGACCGGCGCATGAATAAAGTGACCAATCCCATGGCAATGTTAATTTTACATATGATGGAAGAACACTTGATGTTATCTGTTGCCATAATTTGTAACGTCTTTTACTGACGCATTTAGTCCAATATTCCAGCCTGCCAGCAGCACTCTTCACTGTTTGATACTCGCAGTCGCAGATTTCCCTTCGGCTGGTCACTTCTCTCGCTGCTCGTCGACTATCGCTCGGAACTCAGTCACTCATACATTCAACAACTCCACTCTACTTCTGGCTCGGAGGCCTGTCAAACTTCTATATCGTTCGCCCTGACCATCTGGAAGGTTCAACGCATCCCGAGTCGCACTGAGAGAACGAGGTCAGTAATCCAGAGCATTCTTAAGATAAATGCATAAATTCTATCTGCCGAAGGTCAGGAGTGGCGAGCGGACAAAGGGTTATCGCGGCAGAATGCCTCTGTAACTAAAAATGCTGGTAGGATTATCGCTCGACTGTCATTCCAACATCCCACTGACTTGCTGCCCCGCTTATCTCTACTCTGTCCTTCTCTTCCGCCCACTCACGCGGGGCGGGCCAAGGTCAGTGGCGTAGACCAGTGACATGTAACACTACCCCCTCCTCAAGTCTGTTCGTCCCAAACATACTCTACAACATCCGAACCTTCGTAGAGTGCCAGTCGATCTATGTGGACAACCTTCGGCTTTGTTCGAGAGCCTTAACGACAAATCCGAAAGAGCACATTATTGATCTTCTTCAGAATCCTGTAGGGGCCTTCCGAACATTTCTGTAGCTTCGGGCAGTACCCTTTTCTCCTCTGTGGGTTGTACAGTCACACCAGTTGTCCTTCTTGAAATACCTCGCCCAAATTTTCTCTAACATATTACGTCTTCATCCTGTCACAATTTATTCTGAGGTGCTGCCTAGCAAAATCATTAATGCCAACAAGTATGTTACGTAATTCGCTGGCATGATCAGGGGCTGCAGCTTACTCTTCTGTCTGTCAGCCAAACAACAGATCTCTAGGGAGGCATAGCTCCTACCAAACAGCAGCCTTGATGGTGTTACCCTTGTGGACTCGTGATCTGCTGAGCTGTAAGCAAGAAGNCAGGGGCTGCAGCTTACTCTTCTGTCTGTCAGCCAAACAACAGATCTCTAGGGAGGCATAGCTCCTACCAAACAGCATCCTTGATGGTGTTACCCTTGTGGACTCGTGATCTGCTGAGCTGTAAGCAAGAATAAACATTGACACCTTTGAATCCCAGTCGTTTCGATTATCTACCAGAAAGATTGGCAGATACTGCTCAAGAGCGCGGATAAACCTCTCGACCATTCCATCCGACTGAGGGAGTAAGGCTGTAATCCTAATCTTTTTCATCCCCAAAATCTTTGTTACCTCCTGGAACACTGCAGCTTCAAAGTTTCTTCCCTGATCAGAATGGAATTCTAGTCGCACCCCAAGCCTCGAGTAGACATGCTCTAGGAGTGCCTCAGTCACAGTACGTGCTTCTTGGTTTGGGAGGGGAATTACCTTAAGTAACTTAGTAAAGTAATCTGGGGCCACCAGAAGATACCGATTTCCTCTCTCCGTGACATGCAAGGGACCCAGCATATCTGCTGCCATCCTCTCGAATGGGGCTCCAACATTGTATTTCTGGAGATGGACTTGTCCTCTGGTTCTTGGGCGCTTCCTCGCAGTGCATGTGTCACACAATCGGAACCACTTCTCAACATCGTCTCGGCAATGAAGCCAGTAGGATCTAAGTCTAACTCTGCCAAAAGTCTTATTGACACCAAAGTACCCACTGGCTGCCGCATTATGCAGTTCCTATAAGTTTTCTGGAACCCTGCATTCTGGAAGGACCAACTGAAAAGTGTGTATTTTCCATCATTACTTTCCCAGTTTCTGAAAAGTACGCCATTCTTCAGTACGAGGGTATTCCATTGTGCTCAGTATGTTTTGACTGCTGCACTCAGGGTAGATATATCTTCCCATTTTGGCCGATAGCCAGCTTCTTTACACTTTAGTAATGACTGCAAAGTGGGATCATTTAGCTTATCTTTCCTAATACCATCATCACTCCACGTAGGTGTCCCATCACAAGATAGAAAACCTTGAATTCTTGTCCTATGTACCTTCAGTGATTCACAGCTATTTTCTTCCTGGCATTTGCAATGACGACAAAATGGCTCACGTGGCCTCCTAGAAAGAGCATCTGCATTGCTGTGAAGGCGTCCAGATCTGTGCTGCATTTCAAAGTCATATTCTTGAAGATGCTGTGTCCACCATGCTATTTGATCTTCGGGGTTATTGAAATTTAGTAGCCAGCGCAATGAAGCATGCTCGGTTCTTAGAACAAAATGTCTGCCATAAAGATAGAGGTGGGAGTGTAAAATTGCCTTCAACATGGCCAGAAGCTCCCTCTGTGTAATACAGTAATTTCTCTCAGGCTTATGCAATACCCTACTGAAGTATTCTAGTGGTACTTCCTTCACATCTTGAACATAAGATAACAGCTCCAATGTCTAAATCACTAGCATCAGTGTAATTTTAAAAGGGATAGCTGGAAGAATGCACAAGTACGGGGCAAAAACTAGCAGACAATTCGTTTCCTTGAGACAGGTCTGAAGGTCTCGGCCCCTCAAAGAAATGCCAGCAGGGTTAATATCTTCTTCCTCCTCCTGCTTTCAGCTGCTGAGAGTCAATCCACGCCTTCTGAGAGGCATAAATTAAACAATAATAATAATAATTGGCTATAATTAAATAACAAATTAATAAAATGAAGTAGAAGTAAACAATATAATTTTTAAATACATGAAATGATATATTTTAAAAATAAAAAGAAAATAAATCGTGTCGTTTTCCGAGGAAGGACGTCTTATTACATACGAAAGGCAAGGTCAGCAAACAGACGTTTTGATTGGCTGGTTTTGTCTTGGCGGTGGCCGTGGGAAGACGCGTGGGTTGTCTTGATATTACTATTAAATGTAGCCTATACACTCTACCCACGAACCTGTGAATGAGGCTTCAAACTAGTGACAAAGGTTCCACTGAAAAGAGTCAAAGCATATCACCCGCAGTTCAAATACGGTTCTTGCAACGTTACGAAGAAAAAGTAAATTAACAAGGATTAATATTGTAGGACTTGACATCATATTGATCCTGATGTCAAATTCGTTTTTGAAGAAATATTTTCTATAAATGTTTTGAGTTGTGTCTCGTGTGGACAGGTACTGTTACAAACGTATTAACTGAACCAAAATAACAAATCAATATTTACAATATTCTTTCCTCCTTGTCAGATGAAAGGTGCCAGAATTGGATGTAAATATCACTGGTATTATTTTTATAAGTTGTATAAAAGAGAACAAATCCCTCGTCTCACTGTTTCTAAGTTGTTAAATTAGAAGGCATGTTTAAAATAAAATTAATAAATTTACATTCAGCATCTGAAAAAATAATTGAAATGGAAACCAGAAACAAAATAAGGACAAGCTATCATATAAAAAAATATGATGATATACTGTAATGTGAAATTTTAATTGCAGTGCTGAAATTTTAAGACCACTAAAATATACAACCGTCTCCTAAATGTTTCATACTCTTGGGAAATGAACTGGAAGTAATGCAATGGCAGTAAATATTTAAAAAAAATAGGAAGAAAAAATCTTTCCAAATAATAATACTGCAATTCAATGAAAACAACATTTGATTCCCTTAAAATCCCATTTTCTTAGTTGGATATAGATACAGGAATGCATTCAACATCAACTGTTAGAATAAGTAAAATAAATTATCAAACCAACATATTTTTAAAATAAAATNACTGGAAGTAATGCAATGGCAGTAAATATTTAAAAAAAATAGGAAGAAAAAATCTTTCCAAATAATAATACTGCAAGCCAATGAAAACAACATTTGATTCCCTTAAAATCCCATTTTCTTAGTTGTATATAGACACAGGAATGCATTCAACATCAACTGTTAGAATAAGTAAAATAAATTATCAAACCAACATATTTTTAAAATAAAATATTTAGAGTAAAGAAAAGATAACTGTGTTTTAAGAAATATTATATTCACTGACATACGAAGTGTATAACAAAGTACAGAATATTCCTTGCTCATAAAAACTTCTCGAACATAACAGGAAATTTCTACTTAACAGGATATGCAGTCAAATTAGGTAATTATTATTTACGCCTGCTTCGCGATTTGTTAACATCTTTTGAAACCAACTATTGAAAAATAATCCATAACTGTGACAGCGCAAATGTTTAGAGTAACTTTGACTACACAGTGAAAATTATTGTACAGTTTACAAACAGTTCTTTGGAAACTAAGTAGTTGCAAATATTTTCGCGTGATATTTCAACTAAAATATTGTATCTTTATGTCATACTATTAATCTGTAGTAGCTACATTTGAAGTTTGCAGTACTTGCGATTAGTTTTACACATTCCACGGTACTGTGTGGCAACATTTGTTCTAATTTACTTATAAAGTTTTTGAAATAATCTTGGCAACTAAGTTTCCAAAAAATCATTTGTCAGAAAAATGTATTTAGTGTATTACGTTTCCAGTGAAGTTGGCGACAACTCTTAGAAAATTGTTCCCTATCTTAACGGCGTATTAAAACATTAGGAATAATACAATTTTGAAATTATTTTATGACATGATGTAAGGCTATAATCTTTATAGTTAGACAATTAAAAAGTATAAGAAAAATTATTTTGAAGTTGAGTTGAAAGGTTTTTGTCGGCGTTGGTGAGTATGAAATGAGGTAAGTATGGAACGGTGGCGGAATTCAAAGGCAGGGGAAACGGGGGTGCCTCCGAGAATGACCGCTTGCCGATGGCAACGTCCGCCACGTTTCCACACGTGAAAATCCGGGCTACCCCGCCAGGAACCGAGTACGGTTGGCTCGCAGTTGTGGGAGGCGAGTAGTTTGACTACTGAACCACCGGGGCCTCCAGTTTATTTCGCAAGTTTTGTAAAGTTTCATTTGTACGATGTTACAAAACAGTAACATAGGCTATCCTCGAAATAAATACAAAATTGTATAGTCTTGGACGTGCTTAAAATGACGTAGACTCAGTGAAGAATTTCAGGCTACCTGTGTTGCAGGGAACCAAGTCAGGGGCACTCTCACGACGGCACCTCACCTCAGTAGAACATGTCAGTTGAATGGCGCAGTGGTGGAGCACTTGACCCTTCGTGCTATAACGCCGTCTCCTCGCCTCACGTTACGTTACGTGTGCCTCGGACGTGTAAACTAGCTCTAGTCACACGGTAGGAGTGCACCTCGACCTCTCACAGCCGTTTCACATAAGGCGACTGTAGCCAGGTACAGTCGATCATAGGAAACTCGCCGGCCACTGCAGTGACACCAACATACACTCTAAGAAATTATTCGCAAATTTAGTATGTCATTGTAAACCGTATATACTCCATTAACGGTTACTTCCAACTTTCCTGAAGCCCTACTAAAGTTCTTACTTCCATTATTTTCCTCAGCCTTAGGCATACAAAGCTTAAACAAATGTGGAAAATTGCACCAGAGGAACAAAGCAGCGCATTCGCGCGCACTCAGTGAACTGTTTATTACTAGGCATTACCAACACCCTTTATTCTCCATGTTTCATTCATATTAATTATAAATGAAATATTCTAATTTATAGATATAAAAGGTATAAGTGAAAGTTCAGCGTAATCAGAACTAAGATATTTTTATGTTAACTAAAGTATGAAACATTTGTGACACGTGACATATTTAGGAAACAACAAAGCACGTCATAGATGGGGAGATTTTTGAAAGGTTTGATTCAAACAGGTGTGAAGAAACCGCGAATAAACTATAGAGAGAAAGCGCGAACAGAAAACTTTTTCACATGGGTACATCCGAGGTATCATTCTTACATTTGCTCAGTAAACAGTAAAATGCATAGCGAAGTTAAAACGTCTGTATAGTAACAACGCTAAATATTCCTATATTTGCAGTCTGATATGTGGTATTATTTCCATACTACGTTTTGGTTAAAAACATTCATTACAGTTTAGTTTTTTACAAGTGCACGTCCAGTTGTGAAAGTGGAATCAGATGAAGCGGTTCTGCTGATTCTAACTCTTGGAAGAAATTACGAAAATAACGAATTTTAAGCAACACGTACGCAGAACTCACTTGCACCCTCGTTTCAGGGAGAGAAATTATTTTGTGGGAATATTCTTCCATTGAAANAACACGTACGCAGAACTCACTTGCACCCTCGTTTCAGGGAGAGAAATTATTTTGTGGGAATATTCTTCCATTGAAATATTTCATACTGCTGAATATTTCTCAGTTTCTGAAATAGAACCCTTAACATTCATTTCTTCAGGAAAATTCATTGTGGTATGAACAACACACTCTGCCAAGTTTGCGAGCAGAACTCAACTGGAAACGTTGGGGTTGGCAGCAATGCGGGTAGCAGCTGGCGACAGTTGCCACGCCTGAATGCTCCGATGCAAGCACATCTGTATCCTGAATGTTCGCAAACTCAGTGGCCAAACTTTGGACAAATATTAACACAAAATTCCAACTACTACATACATGTATTAGGAAACGTAATTGTATATCAAATAATTTCGTACAGCGTTACGGCGTACAACGCCTGTAGAGCACAGTACCGAACATGCATGTAGGACAAGTAGCAAAGGTCGTAGGCGCGCGACACTAAATTACTACATTCGTGGCGCAGCGCTCCTACTTCCTATGCAACTTGTCCTACGCGCATGATCGCACTGCCTTGTTCTCCATGCGTTTTACGCCGTAACTTTGAATACGAATAAAAGATAGGTATAAACTAAGTTTCCGGATATAAATGTAGGTACTATTGGTCCAAAGAAACAATGTTTCGAGTTTGGGCACTGAGTATCTGAACATTCTGTACGTATGTAATAACGTAGGGTCTATTGCTGGCCCGGCGACGATTGTCCTGCCGGGTAACTACTACNACAGGAATGCATTCAACATCAACTGTTAGAATAAGTAAAATAAATTATCAAACCAACATATTTTTAAAATAAAATATTTAGAGTAAAGAAAAGATAACTGTGTTTTAAGAAATATTATATTCACTGACATACGAAGTGTATAACAAAGTACAGAATATTCCTTGCTCATAAAAACTTCTCGAACATAACAGGAAATTTCTACTTAACAGGATATGCAGTCAAATTAGGTAATTATTATTTACGCCTGCTTCGCGATTTGTTAACATCTTTTGAAACCAACTATTGAAAAATAATCCATAACTGTGACAGCGCAAATGTTTAGAGTAACTTTGACTACACAGTGAAAATTATTGTACAGTTTACAAAGAGTTCTTTGGAAACTAAGTAGTTGCAAATATTTTCGCGTGATATTTCAACTAAAATATTGTATCTTTATGTCATACTATTAATCTGTAGTAGCTACATTTGAAGTTTGCAGTACTTGCGATTAGTTTTACACATTCCACGGTACTGTGTGGCAACATTTGTTCTAATTTACTTATAAAGTTTTTGAAATAATCTTGGCAACTAAGTTTCCAAAAAATCATTTGTCAGAAAAATNTTGTTCTAATTTACTTATAAAGTTTTTGAAATAATCTTGGCAACTAAGTTTCCAAAAAATCATTTGTCAGAAAAATTTATTTAGTGTATTACGCTTCCAGTGAAGTTGGCGACAACTCTTAGAAAACTGTTCCCTATCTTTACGACGTATTAAAACATTAGGAACAGTACAATTTTGAAATTTTTTTATGACATGATGTAAGTCTAAAATCTTTATAGTTATAAAATTAAAAAGTATAAGAAAATTTATTTTGAAGTTGAGTCGAAAGGTTTTTGTCGGCGTTGGTGAGTATGAAATGAGGTAAGTATGGAACGGTGGCGGAATTCAAAGGCGGAGGAAACGGGGGTGCCTCCGAGAATGACCGCTTGCCGATGGCAACGTCCGCCACGTTTCCACACGTGAAAATCCGGGCTACCCCGCCAGGAACCGAGTACGGTTGGCTCGCAGTTGTGGGAGGCGGGTAGTTTGACTACTGCACCACCGGGGCCTCCAGTTTATTTCGCAAGTTTTGTAAAGTTTCATTTGTACGATGTTACAAAACAGTAACATAGGCTATCCTCGAAATAAATACAAAATTGTATAGTCTTGGACGTGCTTAAAATGACGTAGACTCAGTGGAGAATTTCAGGCTACCTGTGTTGCAGGGAACCAAGTCAGGGGCACTCTCACGACGGCACCTCACCTCAGAAGAACATGTCAGTTGAATGGCGCAGTGATGGAGCACTTGACCCTTCGTGCTATAACGCCGTCTCCTCGCCTCACGTTACGTTACGTGTGCCTCGGACGTGTAAACTAGCTCTAGTCACACGGTAGGAGTGCACCTCGACCTCTCACAGCCGTTTCACATAAGGCGACTGTAGCCAGGTACAGTCGATCATAGGAAACTCGCCGGCCACTGCAGTGACACCAACATACACTCTAAGAAATTATTCGCAAATTTAGTATGTCATTGTAAACCGTATATACTCCATTAACGGTTACTTCCAACTTTCCTGAAGCCCTACTAAAGTTCTTACTTCCNATCCTTATATACTCCATTAACGGTTACTTCCAACTTTCCTGAAGCCCTACTAAAGTTCTTACTTCCATTATTTTCCTCAGCCTTAGGCATACAAAGCTTAAACAAATGTGGAAAATTGCACCAGAGGAACAAAGCAGCGCATTCGTGCGCACTCAGTGAACTATTTATTACTAGGCATTACCAACACCCTTTATTCTCCATGTTTCATTCATATTAATTATAAATGAAATATTGTAATTTATAGATATAGAAGGTATAAGTGAAAGTTCAGCGTAATCAGAACTAAGATATTTGTATGTTAACTAAAGAATGAAACATTTGTGATACGTGACATATTTAGAAAACAACGAAGCACGTCATAGATGGGCAGATTTTTGAAAGGTTTGATTCAAACAGGTGTGAAGAAACCGCGAATAAACTATAGAGAGAAAGCGCGAACAGAAAACTTTTTCACATGGGTACATCCGAGGTATCATTCTTACATTAGCTCAGTAAACAGTAAAATGCATAGCGAAGTTAAAACGTCTGTATAGTAACAACGCTAAATATTCCTATATTTGCAGTCTGATATGTGGTATTATTTCCATACTATGTTTTGGTTAAAAACATTCATTACAGTTTAGTTTTTTACAAGTGCACGCCCAGTTGTGAAAGTGGAATCAGATGAAGTGGTTCTGCTGATGCTAACTCTTGGAAGAAATGACGAAAATAACGAATTTTAAGCTACACGTACGCAGAACTCACTTGCACCCTCGTTTCAGGGAGAGAAATTATTTTGTGGGAATATTCTTCCATTGAAATATTTCATACTGCTGAATATTTCTCAGTTTCTGAAATAGAACCCGTAACATTCATTTCTTCAGGAAAATTCATTGTGGTATGAACAACACACTCTGCCAAGTTTGCGAGCAGAACTCAACTGGAAACGTTGGGGTTGGCAGCAATGCGGGTAGCAGCTGGCGACAGTTGCCACGCCTGAATGCTCCGATGCAAGCACATCTGTATCCTGAATGTTCGCAAACTCAGTGGCCAAACTTTGGACAAATATTAACACAAAATTCCAACTACTACATACATGTATTAGGAAACGTAATTGTATATCAAATAATTTCGTACAGAGTTACGGCGTACAACACCTGTAGAGCACGGCACCGAACATGCATGTAGAACAAGTAGCAAAGGTCGTAGGCGCGTGACACTAAATTACTACATTCGTGGTGCAGCGCTCCTACTTCCTATGCAACTTGTCCTACGCGCATGATCGCACTGCCTTGTTCTCCATGCGTTTTACGCCGTAACTTTGAATACGAATAAAAGATAGGTATAAACTAAGTTTCCGGATATAAATGTAGGTACTATTGGTCCAAAGAAACAATGTTTCGAGTTTGGGCACTGAGTATCTGAACATTCTGTACGTATGTAATAACGTAGGGTCTATTGCTGGCCCGGCGACGATTGTCCTGCCGGGTAACTACTACCGCCGTCAGTAGCCAGTAGCGAGCAACTGCAAGGCGACTGTCGCCAGGCCAACGATCCTATTTAGACTGTTCACGGTTAGTTTAGAACTTTTGAAATCAATCTTTGAAAAACGTCACTATTTCTATCTGCACGTATTTTAACTGGCACACTGACTGCCATCCGCCTAGTAAAATTGGTACGACTGAGGGAAAGAAGTTCATGGCGTAGTGTTAGCAAGTAAAGCAAATAATTTCAGTATTCACAAATGTTAACTCGTTTTTTTAATGAATACAAGTAGTGAGAGTGAGGCTGTTTGAGCATGCTAGGGAGTTATTAGTGGACTAAGTGCCATTTGTATAACCTGTAAACGGGTATCAGAGAGAAGTATACTAATTGTCGGCACCATTTAACCTGGGAAACAGATCATCCCCCCCTCTGGGAGGTGTGTTGTGGTTGGCTGACTGATTCTCCCACCCCTTCTAAGGTTTGCGGTGATTGGCCGTTGCTTTTAGGAGTACGCTTTCGGTGGACAAAGCGCCCAAGAGACATTTGCGGGACTTTGTGAAATTTTTCGAGGATGTCTTGGGGCTAGGGGAAGGGGTAAGATGGTGTAGGGTCAGTCCTTGGTTCGAGACCCGTAGAGGGTAATTAGGCACAATTGCGTAATGAGTAATTGTGCAATAAACAATTCNAAGATGGTGTAGGGTCAGTCCTTGGTTCGAGACCCGTAGAGGGTAAATAGATGTAACTAGGCATTATTGGGTAATGAGTAATTGTATAATAAACAATTACGAATACCGAGAGTAAGGTCATGTATCGAGTGTAAGTACATGTACCGAGACTAACTACACATTAAGTACGCATGTTCACCCATCGGCCGCCGAAACACAACTGACGAGGTTGATGAGGCGCTCCTCGGTTCGAGTTCCGTCAAAGGTAAGTAATTGCTTGATTAGATGTAATTGTGTAATGAGTAATTGCGTAACGAGTAATTGTGTAATGCATAAGTACACATACCGAGAGTAATTACACACTAAGTACACATCCTACCCCAACCACCGCTCAAACGCAAGTGAGCTGTGAATCGTTAATATGTTTGTGATATACGTCCGCCATTTTGGATTGTGTAATGTAGGTAAGGGAGCCGAGCGCATGCCTGCAGGGAGTCCGACCGCCTCTTCTCCGAGTTCCTGATACTCTGGGGGTCGTACTGGGAGTAACTCTCTTCCTTACCGCACGGAGCGCTGTGTCTCATTAGCTCGCTCGCTCTTCCCCAGAAAGCATCACCACACCGCTGCAGGTAGACAGCGAGAGGTTGGGCGAACGCCCGCTCAGAAAGTGGATGTTCCGTATGCCTACCCGAAAGTAATAGGCCATTCCCATGCTATGGTGCCTCACGTAGGTTTATGTCAAACATATATTTTAGAATGCATGTTGAAGTTACTTGGAAAAGTAAATACATACGAACACTGAATTACCCATACCTTCCACACATAAATGTAAATTAATTTTTTTTTAAATCACCACCGGTAAAAGCAAATTTTTACTTTTAATTTTTCCATCATTTTTTTGTTCTCTGTAGTGTGTATATGTCACCTGCGCTTTTCTCGCGTAACTGTTCAACAAACTACGTGTACCGATCTGTTAAAGTATACTTCCCTTTATTTTCACNGCCCGCTCAGAAAGTGGATGTTCCGTATGCCTACCCGAAAGTAATAGGCCATTCCCATGCTATGGTGCCTCACGTATGTTTATGTCAAACATATATTTTAGAATGCATGTTGAAGTTACTTGGAAAAGTAAATACATACGAACACTGAATTACCCATACCTTCCACACGTAAATGTAAATTTTTTTTTTTTTTAAATCACCACCGGTAAAAGCAAATTTTTACTTTTAATTTTTCCATCATTTTTTTGTTCTCTGTAGTGTGTATATGTCAGCTGCGCTTTTCTCGCGTAACTGTTCAACAAACTACGTGTACCGATCTGTTAAAGTATACTTCCCTTTATTTTCACCATATCCATAACCTATTTGTATATGAAGTTTATGACATACACGCTTTTATCACGTAATCGTTTAACAATCTACGTGTACCCACCCTGTTGCAACAAACGTTTATTTGCAAATATACACTTTGAAGTAAGGGTAAATATTAACAATTAGAAATAGGTTTAAATAAATATTTACTATAACTCCCTCGCACACTATTTACACAAAAATTCCATTAACACTTCCTTCTCACACAGTTTGTTTTCCTTTTCTTTTCGCTGTAATACTTCCTCGTTACACAAAAAAAAATGTTCCTTGTAGTTCACACCAAAAACTTCTTTTAACCGCGTAAGACATGGTGCGTTGCACTATCCCTACGGTGGGCGTGGCAAGTAGCAGAATACGCTTGCGCGGAGGAGTGGATAACAGGCGACAAGGTGACTCTCCCCGCGCAGCCAGACATGTGGCGAGCCAGTGAAGTGGACTCGCGCCGTGACGGACTCGTGCATGGAGTTTCTTTCTGAGCTGGTAGACGGCGTTTAGCTGGCGCTGCGGACTCGACTTCGCGACTTGCGCAGATGGTGTGGGCTAGCAGACAGGCGTTTAGCTGATGTTGTGGACGGGATATTGTACTTGAAGGATAGCAGGAGACGCCATTGCCGAGCAGGTTAACTTACGACGTAATTTTGTAATGGCCCCCAAGGTAAAGCCGACAAGTTATCAGACTCGATGTAGCACTTGTCGTCACTTGACAAGGCAAGCTTGGTAACACATTCTGTGAAGATATCGTGGGCACGCGAACGGAAATGGTATTGGGTCCCCATAACCCGCGAGTTTTACATAAGGCAATCCAAATAATCCTCGTACAGGAGTGACTGTAACAAGTTAGCTTTCACGCCCTTAGCTTTACGCACACGCTGGTCATTCATAACAGTATATGTGCAAAGTTTAGGATGTAAACCTTTAACTGTGAGATTATGCGGTCAGTATATTCATCTTTCAAAACTCCTGTAACGCCTTTGTTCACTAAGGGGAACTTCTGCGGATTATTTGTCACATATTGGAAGTGTGTCAAACCGTGCAGCCAAATTAGGGTAAATAGCCTCGCAGACACCGTGACAGTCTACTTGATATAACAGTGAATCGGTATCGCAGTAGAGCAGGTGCAAGGCTGCCTGAAGAAATTTTTTCTGCATGTAATTGTAATGAAAGTCATTAAAAAACTATTTTGACAAATCGAGAACAGCAATGCTGGTTTATAAAGGCCTGTTAAACGTAACAGTTAATTTATAATTGTTAATTTATATTAAGACTAAATTCTCATCGAGTATCTGCCTTGTATAGAATGTCGGGCGCCCAATCAATTCTGCCGCCCCATATATCGTATCACACCTCGATACGACTCTGATGCCCCTTTCCTGGTGGACATTTTGCCACGTCTTTCCATATAAGTAATTATTCATAAATTNCTCGATACGACTCTGATGCCCCTTTCCTGGTGGACATTTTGCCACGTCTTTCCATATAAGTAATTATTCATAAATTTAAAAAAAATAATTTCTCGAATGCGTTAGCTGCCTGGGCACGTTTTTCAATATTGAAGTAATGTACGGAGCCATCCACGCCTTTTGCTCAAAGCCCAGAACGCGGAGAACAGCGTCAAATTTGGCTCCATACATCAAATCGTGCTTCGGTGTTTCCCCGAGAACAACATAATTTTTACGCGGCGCGAGTGTCAAAAGTGGTTTCTCAGTCTTGCCGTTCGGCGGTATGGCACTGACTGGAGCAGGAGGCAGATCAAATAGGACATCGTAACATTCAACCGGGAAAGACAGATCAACTTCCACGAAAAAAACTTGTATCCCTGGCATTATCTATGTTGGTGAAATCCCACGTTGAAAATTCGTCTGCCTGAACCCACTCGAAACTACCAGTAGGTAACTTGCACTTCATCGTATGGCTGTACAATCCATTAACGTCGAAGTAACAAATATATTTCTCTGTCACACTGGGGTCGTACTTATCACCCATGTAAATATTATTAGCTTGCGCGTGCCTTCTGGAAACTTGGGTAATACCACCCCTGACCACGCGCTCTAGAAAGAGATACTTATCCACGTCCATTAACAGCTCGAGCCACTCTCCAATTTTTAGTAAAAGAGCGTCCCAAGAGAGGGAAGGAGCCGTGACGTACATTGCGGGGTTCAGACTGAATTCTGCCGAACATACGGTCCTGAAGTTCTCAAAAATGTCTGCCAACAAACACGTGTCCACGCGTAAATACTGCATCACGTACTCCATTAACTTTTGACAGTTGAATTGCATTCCATGAAGATTGAGCATGGGTGTATTTCTCGTCACTTATGCCCTAGCCTTTCATTACATTATGAGATGCGTCCTTTGGTGGGAGTGAGATACAGTTCAGACTGTTAATCGACTTAACGAAGTCATAACGAAATACTGCCTTCCTTCACGCCAATTCAAATGGGGCGTTGTCTGGAGACTGTGAACAGGTGATGGCCATCTGTGCAGAAGACAAATTATCTGCCAATGTTTCCAGCGACGCGTTCAAGAGATCGAACGAGTCAATGAAACGCAAATACACAACTCGCGTACCTCTCTGCGAGTTTCTCCCATGGGGAATGTGTTTTGTAATGCATTTATAATTTTCCAAGGTGGTTCCAATCACCTTTATCGCGCCCGGATTTTCTATCGCCACGCTTCCATCGGGCTGTGTGATGTGTCGGGGAGATAATGGTTTCATGAAAAAGTGGGCATCATAATTCTGCAGATTATGAAATACAGCGACAAGTTGATTTTTTTTTCAGTCTGAACAGTAAATTGCATTTATTATGTGCGCGGCCTCTGATTGCGCCCGTCAAATGATCATGGTCGATCACAAAGATATTTCCGAGTGGCTTATTGCAAACATGACAGCTTGTCTGAGGCATAAGTCTAGCTAGCCCTGTCAGCTATTGCCAATGGCCTCAGTGGAACCGTTGTGCTGTATACATATGCAGCCTACTTTGTCAACTCAATTAATTTGTCAACCATCTTATACACACAATCTTCACCCACAAACTCGTGGTACTGTGTTAAAGTGGGATCGTAAGCACACGCGCGCAAAATGCTACAAGCATATGGAACATGCTTATTGATGGTTGTTGTGCCACTGACGTCATTTTGGGGCAAGCACGTGGACATGGATTTCAAATAAGCTTCAGTATCACAGTACGCAATAAAACCCATTCTTTGCTGTTTTGCAAAATTACTGAACTGAATGTAACAATTTTCCTCAGTTGGGAAAGTATACCGAAGAACATCGTGTTGTTGGCATAAATCACTGTTTTGCGAGTTTCTCCTCACTTGAAAAATATTGACGCATTCTGCGTCCCTATATTTTATTCGTCAGAACTCACGCTCTGGCGAAGCTCGCAGCCGGACGACCGCAATAAGGATTAAGGGTTTTGTGGACGTGCCGACAGAGTGACACCAGGAGCCTCGCAGCTGCAAAGGCACCCTACCAAAGGTTTATGCACGTGCAACTGTTCCTGCACGTGCAGACGATATCCGGAGACAACGGAAGGCACCAGGGCACGGACACAGCTACATTTTGCAGCTGCCCAAGGGACACCGAGATCCCACCACCAGCTGCATCTATCCCGGGCTTGTACCGCAATAAACCATGAGAGCTTTTAGCGGATGTGCGTGCAGAACGGGACAATAAACTTCCAGGCCAGAACCAAGGGACGACGCCACGCCGGCTGCGGACCACACGAGCAGCGGCCACGTGTTTTATGACCCAGGGGGACGACAAGCACCCCGGACACGTGCAGAGATGGGGCAAGTCGAATATGGTAATCAAGCCTACATAACCACGAGGAGCAGGACCAAGCGGGGCAGTCGGCCGACGGAAACGGAAGAGGACGGAGCGAATCCGCGAGCAGACGTCAACGGCAGCCGGCCATCGTCAGGCGCAGAGTACTGCGTGGACCCGGGAAGAAGGAACTTCGAGGCCAGGCGCCGAGACGCCCACCTTGTGCGAGAGCAGTTCCAGGTTGCCAGCCGAGGGAAGACAGCTATCGCAGTGGCAGATAAGTAGTTCTACACCAAGTGTGAAGAATCTCCCCCCCCCCCACGTCGCAAAATCGCCGCGCCAAGTATCACGTAATCTACGTACAGAAAAGGGAGGAAGTTTGTCTCGTGAGTTCATGTACCAGTTAACCTGTTCAAGCAACAATAAAACTCGATTATATGAACTCACAAATAAAGTGTATGTTATTAGTAAATTGGACCTAGAGACAAAAGTGTCGACGTATTTATACGCCCTATCACTGAGGGCTAGCATCAAGTGTTGGCGCCTCACGCCGCAGAGCAGAATCAATACCTACTTCCAAACTTCAGCATTTGGCAGGTATCAATATTGAAGGCAGTGCTCGCAAACAAAAATTTCTTGTGCTTCCTAATCAACTGACTGTGAACCAAACGCGACAAATACTTAATCAAAACAAAATGCAAATGAGCGTTATTACCACTAGCACCAATAGCCAACAAATTCACATGGCGCTCACATCGCACAGGAGAACTGCTAATGGGTACGACACACCATTCCCTAACATTATCAAGCGTCTCGTCAACAATATTCCCGTGTTTGTCTACCACAGAATATGCATTAACGGAAACATGATTGAGCTCTTCGAAATGTTTTATTTCGTGTAACACGATGGGGGTCGATAATGCCCTCGTAATCACAATTCTACGAGGTTCTGGGTATGAGTAGGATTTCTCGGCTTTGTTTCTGGCAGGAAACAAACCTGCTACTGCGGCGTAGAGGAAACATTAGTTTTTTACACAGTCAACGTTAACGCAAGCCAGCCTAATAGCAATAAAATTAGGTAGATTTGTGTGAGAAGTGCCTACAGTGAATGGTCTGTACTGCGAAATGTGTACATCCATTTGCAGTATCAGCTTCATCTCTCAGCTGCTGCCTCTACCACAAAACTCACTAATGTTCGTAGTGAGTTGAGGGACAATGTGATCATCATATATCTCGCCAACATAGAATGAATGGAGGACGGGTGTGGCTTTAGTGCTGAAATGAAACGTCTTCATTACTATTTCCTCTGCCACTGAGGTTTTTTTAAAACTTAACTGCCATGGAGATATACATTTTGAAAGGTCGGAGCACTGTTTCACTAATGGCCAGAAATTATGCCTTGCATCTAGTGAAGAAAATTGTAATANTTAAAACTTAACTGCCATGGAGATATGCATTTTGAAAGGTCGGAGCACTGTTTCACTAATGGCCAGAAATTATGCCTTGCATCTAGTGAAGAAAATTGTAATATCCGCGTCTGTTTCAACCCGGTCGTTATGTATTCGAGCATTCCGAGTTCTTCTGCCGAACGCGCTATACAAGGTCGCATACGTTAAATCCCGAGGCAAACACACATCGACCGAAGAATCAGAGCTTGAATGATTCTCTGATTCACTGCTAAAGCGAGGACGTTTAACCGAAGGGCCTTCCATCGTAAATTTCCTACTCACAAAATATAGCCTCTAAACCCACCTGAAAGCAGCCCCGATCTGAAACAAAAAAGAAAAAAAAAAGAGGAAACAAAAATTACAGTTACATAAAACGTTATACACATACCTGAAAAAAAGACAAATAAAACACAGAATATGTATACCCATCACTTAAGAATGAAACGTCGTGTTATAAACACTATAAGTTTCCCCAATTACAGTATCTGAACATTTTCCCTGAAGGGGACTCGAAGCCCTACATAGAAAGCTCCAAATTTACCCTAGCACTCTACCAACTACACTACAGGAGTTCTCCAACATGTGAATGAACTATACTTAGAGAAAAAATTAGATTTAAAAACCAGTAAATAAAATAATATGACTTACATTCACAAGTGGTTAATCCTCAACGCAGAACCCTCCGTAACCGTAAAAGTGACAGCGCGATGCAAACACCGGACTTCGCGAGACCTTCCTTAGTCGCACGACACCCCGCCAGAAAGTAACGTATGGCGACCGGTGAATCTCTAGTATAAGTAACGCGGAGAGATGTTCTCGCTTCAATAGTTGACGAACAACTGAGAGAGTGTGCGTTTCACCCTACTTCCTCCCCCTCTATCTACGAAAAAAAGTAAACGCGTTTTCACTGAAAGGCGTTGTGACCCACTTCAGACGTGTCTGTGGTGGAGGTTAGAAAAAATAATGCAGCGAGTGAGGGTTACAAAAACTAGCTCGAGGGATGCAAGCGCCGGCGTGTGGGGTTTAGAAAAAATTACGTGTTCACTCCACCGCCGCCTTTGAGAAAAAAACCGCTCCACAGTTTAGAAAAAATGTGAGAAAAAACGTGAGGGAAGAAGGTCAAGTAGCACCACAGTTTTAGAAAAATGTATTCGACAACCTTGTGTCGCGGTTTTGTGACCCAGTCTGCTCCTCCTGCGCCTGATCCATATAGGTATAGCAGGAGACAACTTTCTGAGCAGTTTATTACTAGGGTAGTGCAGATTAGGACTTCCCATTACATTCAGGCTTGCATATGTTGCCACAACTGACTGCGTATAGAGAAAATATGCTATGTTTTCACACCAGACATGTTAGATGTGTGCACTCCCCACAGACTTGGACATAGTCCATAACCATGATAGATTTGAGCTCGGTCAGTGCTCTAATTGACAGTAGTTGAATACTGCTAATAGAAAGAGTAGTTTTAGAAACAACGCGGGGCTCTAAAATACCTTCAATTTTTTGTTCTCGCAAGAAAGAGGTCACGCAGGTCTTTCTTGGGAGGAATGTAGGTTACCGCCCAACGATCGGTGTCCCGTTAAGGAGGGAGAAGGTGTATTTCCAGATAAGAATATCAGGTCGTACAATTCTTTCCCACGCGTATGGAATGCAGCATCCATTTACTTTATGATACGTTTACTTTCCATTCAGTTGGGAATGTGTCAATACGTTACTAGTTTCGTATGTTAACAATACGTGTGAAACATAGCATCGGGTTGCGAACTGTTAATTTTTTTCAAATGTAACATCAAGTTACTAATTTTATTATATGTGTTTACATCACGCTTTTCATTAGCATGCATGGGAAGGAGGCGTTAAGCCATAAAAACACAATTAAGGTTTCAGTGTTTTTATTATGTTATATAAAAACGTATACAACTCATGTATCTGTTACAGTTTGACATTACACTTTTGACAAACAATACACACTTTACTACTCTGTTTATACACTCAAAAGCTTACACACTGTTTACAGTTTCAGTGGATATTGTTTTAATACACTGGTGTTTATAATCCCTTGAACACATTGTTCCTGAGACGTTAACGTCTTGCAATGTTTGCGTTTCCTTCGAGCCAGTTTAGGTTTTTCATTATACGTTATACGTCTTTGCTACAATATGGAGCATGCAACACTATATTTTGAACCAAGTCTGGGTATGTTTCCAAGCAGTGAGAATAGACTTCGTCGACACTTGCAGGTAGCGAGGTATTCGTTGTCATGTAATGCACAGGGCATTTGTTTATGTCGGAACATTGAATTAACTCATGTGATTTTTCATTCGATTATGGAAAATGCGTAATTCGAAAGTGAAAAATGGAGTTGCAAACTTCAGAAAACTGCCTACGCAAACCATTGCTCCACTACGCATACTCAACAGTCGATTTACAAGGAGTAATGGTAACATACGATTTGCTGGAATGAGAATATGATATTTCCTCTCACTGTTTGACGGACAGGTGTTGACGGTATGAACGCCAACTTACGACTGATACACAAGTACTTGCTAGTTCTTTCTCAAACAACTTAAAATTATACAATGCAACAAGCGCCTAAATAATTTGGTGATATTGACTTTGCATTTAGATTATGCAATACATACACATGAGAAATTGAGGTCATCACCACTTTCCTCTAGCTTACTCATTAAAAAATCCTATACTGCCAGCAAGAAACGTTTGTGGGGTGAACTTTGCTTGAGCTAAAAAATATGCACAAAACACTTTGATGATACACAACCTGTAACTAATATATCCCAAACTCATTTACTATCTCAAAAACATTCACATCCCCGTTACAATGTTCAAAGTATTGCAATGGCTGATATTTGTAAATATTATGTTCCATACGTTCTCTTTCAATACTAAAAGTTGTGTTCACCTTTATATTTCAAATTCCGATTTTTCTCCTACATATACGGAAATAAACATAACATTTTGAACTATCACAATTGGTTACAATAGAATCAATCAAACAAGGTTTATTGCTTGTTAACATGAAACCAGGACCATATGTACATGACAAATTAAGATCGTCCACACACATTTAAATTAAATGTGTAAAATGAAAGAGGTAATTGATATCTCACAACCATGTTTGATGAGAGAGTACTTTCCATTCGGATGAGACTTCACTCTTACACTTATCGCAGGGAGAGGATGGAAGCGACATTAATCGGGATGAGAGTTGGCAACTTCACATCCCCAAGTATAACACATGGACAGAAATGAGAGATTTCCTTGTTGAAAAATAAATGTGTGAATATCCCCATCACACACTTCCTTCCAATGGATGTTGATCCCAGAGTCTGGGCGGGTAAGTTCGAAGGTGATTTTTCCGTTCCCACGTACTTCCTTAGTTAAAGCTTGTTATAGTTAAGGCTTGTAGTGAACACGGTAAACCGCTGTCGGGTCTCAGGTACCGCAGAGCACACTCAATGTTGTTGGATTCTATTCCTTCACCAAACCTAACGCCTTGATATGAATCGTAGGTATTACACCAATGTTGTAGCAGGTGCCAAACTTCGTGGGAAATAACCACGAGCATGCTGCAAGTAGAAGCTACGAAGGATCTCGTTGTGTGGGTGTGATCCCAATATAAGATGTAGAAACAAAGAGGCTGAGCCAAAATTCCTATTCCAGCACCCTCACACATACATAATAATTATTATAATATACAGCAATAAAGAAAAAAGTGATTTAGAATATAAATAACGAGGAGGTTTATAAATAAAGTACAACTGAGATTCGTGCGACCAAAATGTGTTTTAATAGGAGTGAAAACAATAATAAATATTTTTAATGCGTGACAGTAACAAAGGATATATGTATATATAATTATTGATATATGAACAAAAAACTTTTATTACCGAATGAAAGTATTTTAAAATGAAAGTAGTTATCGTTAATTTTGTTGGGATCTCACAATGAAACAAATTAAAATTCAAAATTACAAAATATCTCGAGCCATACAAACAAAGTTAGAAGTTACGTTACCTTTTTTTAATGACTGATTCAGTCCAAAAAAAAAAAAAAAAAAAAAGGTGACTTGATTGCTGTATAGTTGAAAGATCCATGCACATGCTGAAAATGATGGAGAAATAGTGGCTGGACTTTCCTGAGCTGTGGCCTATCTTAGGGACATCTCCCTTGCCAACGCCAACATTAGTGTTACTTCGTCATTAAACCGGCATCGAGAAGGCGCAAGGCGACTTAAAAGAAAATCTGCAACGCCTCGGCATCAAGGTAGTGAAATGGCCTCAACACAGCATTTTCCGATCCAACATGTCGATCGCTGTAAATAAAAAATGTATGCATAAAATAAAGAAGCAAGGACGAAATTATACATTATTAATGCGACGATCAAAAAAACAGATTAAGAAATACTCATCCAAAGCTGTAATAATCAAACGAGCGCCCCATTAAAAATGGATAATAACCGGAGCTAATTATATTTTGTGTCACGCCATAACCAGTAGAAAGCAAGAAGAAAGTTGTAGGGTGTGTTCAGAAAATACCAGTAACTCTATCACAGATATCAAGTCGCTTGGCACAAAACCAGTGATACTATCCTTTTTCGTTATGCGGTATTTTACATAAATGCCACGAATACTTTATAAAATTACAATGACAGAAAATAATTTAAACATGAAATTCACAAACCAAACAGAATATTTCATTACAAAATTTACAATTCATTTAACTGAAGTTATTTCAATCGGTTGACACAACAGCTTAACCTGATCAGAGTAACTGGTCACCGATAAATTTGAAAATGAAAAGGTAACGAAATCTTGGAATATTGCTAGTTAAATAAACAACATTACAGGAACAGTAACTAAAACATTATCTAACCTCGCTTTTACATATAAATGAAAAATTAAGAAAGCTAGGTGCTGGAAAAGAAAACCAAAACTATTCCCTGAAAGAGTTTAAGATTTAAAAAACATGGTTAAAAATAAGCGAGTGCCTACAAATGGCACAATGTTCAATACCATTGCACACTTGCTTCTGCAACACACCGTTGTATGGTTTGAAGTATACTTGTACTGTATATACCCTACTCGCAACACCTCGTAGTCAGTATTTGGGTTGAACATACACGCCATGCTTACATACGAATGACTGAAGCTCTGGTGTAGATACCCATCGACTATATAGACTTGCAGTCATTTTAATTTTTTTATTTTAAACTAAAATCTTTCGACTTGCTTTCGCCAACTCAACATATCCACATACCGTAGAGCGAAACTAACCACCGGTGGGAATTTCAGTAATATCTTCTATTTTATTACATTTTCCCGTTCAGACTACAGGTATGGCGCAACAGTCACTTTGTAACATATATTTGATTTACCTATACGACATACGTTTTGAAATATGTTCATCTAGAACATCCTTCTCTAATTATTTCAAACAGCATGGCAATATTGTGTCTGGCCGTAAATCAAACACTGCGCACTCGCGCCCATTACATTCACTGACTTCCTCGTACGTGTATTCCGGACTAATTATCGAAAAACTCCTATGTTCGCCTCTGTCACACATTTGAATTTGTAGCGGAGTTTGTCATTAACTCGGAACCAGACTTTTTTAAATCCCAGGAGAGCACTCGCATACTCCCACTCAGGATTAAATGTCTCCATCGCGTCCTACACTTTACTGACATAACACTGCTATTCGCGATGTATTTATACCTCGATCGGGATACCCCCCCCCCCCCACCAGTCCGTCAGTAACGACCACCTAAGCATTGAATTAGAATGTTCACACGCAGATATGAATGGTGATTTATATCCATGCATTTCACGTAATTTTTTGGTACACGGACAATTAAAGTCTATCTTCATATATGTTATTTTACCGCTCCATACGCTTGCTAGCATAAGTTTTTGAACCAATCCACATAAAAATATCTCCACTTCATTGAAATATTTGTTGCAAATAGACGCTAAGTCCTTGTACTCTATACGTCCACCTCCCACACCAAACCATGGTAATTTTTGGAAACCCGAGGTTGGTGCGTTTATACTTCCGACTTAAACATTTCCTGTCAAAAGGTTGTTTGAATGTGAATACANCCTAATAATAAACCTTTTTGGTGCTTGGAAACCTTGAATATTACATAACATGTTTACTCGATGACACTACGTCTTACACGGAAATACAATTACGTTAATACCTTGACTAACTTATCGCGAACATTATAAGATACTAGTCTATTGTGAATTATTAANCACTACACTCCGCCAGTATCGACCATTTAAGCATTAATTTAAAATTTTTAAATGCGGAAATGAATGCTGATTTACATCCGTATATTTCACGTAACTTTTTGAATGAAGGACACTTAAACTCTTTCTGCGTATCTATTATTTTACCACTTCATACATTAGCTAGAATACGCATACACACGAATATCCCCTCGTCTTTGAAATATTTGCTGCAAATAGACGGTAAGTCGTAATACTCCACACATCCACTCTCCCAAACCAAGCCACGAATATTTTTTGAAACCCAAGTGTTGGTGCGTTTATACTTCCGACTTGAACAATTCCACTCAAAAGGTTGTTTGGATTTGAACACAGTGGTATGGTTATGCATGTCTGTGATAGCCATTTCCNTGAACAATTCCACTCAAAAGGTTGTTTGGATTTGAACACAGTGGTATGGTTATGCATGTCTGTGATAGCCATTTCCTTAATAATAAACCGTTTTGGTACTTGGAAACCTTGAATATTACAGAACATGTATACTCGATGGCACTACGTCGTACACTGAAATACAATTACGTTAATACCTTGACTAACTTATCGCGAACATTATAAGATACTAGTCTANGAAATACAATTACGTTAATACCTTGACTAACTTATCGCGAACATTATAAGATACTAGTCTATTGTGAATTATTAACGCGTAAGCTTGAGTATATTGGGTAATGTTCACGTTAGCAGTTATTTCAATACGCGAATCAATAACACAGATTCGTTTTGTTTACTAACATAAAATACGAACAAAGGAGCTTTACTTTTAAATGTTTCAGGATCTAATATTGGAGCACAGTATTTCGAATAATACGCCTCTTGCAATTGTCTGTACATATTGTAGCAAATAAGACACTCGTCATCCGCGAAATGCGCGTTAAAGTCCGTGTACGGGTAGCCTTGACGATTACAAAATAGTTTAATGTTTTTAACATTACAATGATCGAATGATGACTTATCCACTCTTAAATTATTTTGGCGGTTGGTTCGGAGACATATAATGACGTATCTCAGTTTTTCGTTTGAGAAACTTGATTTTACATTCCATATATCTTTCTCGGATGATGTTACTGACGGGAACGTCTCCAGACTCCAGGACCTGAATACAAGATCCAGGTTTTTCCCTTTTTCAATATATTTAAGAAATTTCACGCGTTCACGAGCGTTAATTTCAATATGCGACATCAACCATTCTACGCTACTTAGTTCTAAAGTAACACCTTCCTCTTAATTACCCGTGTCGCGTATAGCGTTCAAGTGAGTATTGCTAAATAAAATATCTAATTCTTGTTTAGCATTTACGATAACGTGTTTATAGTCTTCGGCGGATCCCAATACCATGCTTGGCGGTATGACAACTTTGCATTTCCCATCGGGGTTAATGAATAGTTTATAATTATCAGTGTGGTTCCACCCATACATAGTACACTGGAGAGCCAAAAAANCCCATCGGGGTTAATGAATAGTTTATAATTATCAGTGTGGTTCCACCCATACATAGTACACTGGAGAGCCAAAAAAAACTGGTATAGGCGTGCGTTTGCAAAAAACAGAAGTAAGGAACCAATCAGAGTAACGCGATGCGGTTGGCAGCTAGATCGGTTACTGCTGCTACAATGGCAGGTTTTCAAGATTNACTGGTATAGGCGTGCGTTTGCAAAAAACAGAAGTATGGAACCAATCAGAGTAACGCGATGCGGTTGGCAGCTAGATCGGTTACTGCTGCTACAATGGCAGGTTTTCAAGATTTAAGTGGGTTTGAACGTGGTGTTATAGTCGGTGCACGAGAGATGGGACATAGCATCTCCGAGGTAGCGATAACATTTGGATGTTCGCGTACGACCATTTCACGAGTGTACCGTGAATATCGGGAATCCGGTAAAACATCACATCTACGACATAGCTGCGGCCGGAAAAAGATCGTGAAAGAACAGGACAAACGACGACTGACGAGAATCATTAAAAGGGACAAACGTGCAACCCTTTCTCAAATGGGCGCAGATTGGATTTGTGGACTGCCCTGCAGGATTGATGGTGTGAATTGCCTCCTGCATACCTTTAGACATTAGTCGAGTCCATGCCATGTCGTCTTGCGGCACTTCTGCATGCTCGGGGGCCCTACACGATATTAGGCAGGTGTACCAGTTTTTTTGGCTCTTCAGTGTACATGTGTTAGCGTCGTTTGTTGTTAACAAGAGGTAATTCTTTATTGTAAATGTAATTCCAACATCTCAAGTCTGATCGATCTCCCCACCCTTCAGTAAGGATGCGAGTCTGTCTATCAGATGAAGTATACCGTTGCGAATTATTTCCGTAGTTACGGGGTTACTTCCATCAGCTGTCTTTTTGATTGTGCATCTGAACCGTAAAGCCGATTTCGAAGGTAATGTGTATATGTCGTGATTTTGTATAGGAATTCGTATTTATGACAGAAACGATTAAGGTCCCGCTCGAAATGGTTCTTAGACATGTATCTCCGTATTGGTTATAGAGTCTTTATAACTTGGGTTGCTCGACATTAAGCACGTCTTCCATTTTTATTCACTTTATATCCCAATTCACTTAAAAACAATTCGTTGATCCGTGTTAACCGTATTGGCTTCCTAAGTGAACTGAGCGCTTTACGTTGTCTTTTGCGTCTTTTTATAGGTAATGTCTTGTGTTTCAATAAAGGACGGGCAGGTTTATTTTGAGCACTGTAAACCATCTCCATTTGGTTGCGTTACACAGATTGCATTTTTTTAAATTGTGCTTTAATTTTTTTTTTTGTTTAGATGTAGACTTGCGGTTATCTTTTCGTTACTAATGTTAATAAGCTTAATGTTTCCATCGAATATAATGACAACAATTTTGTCAACGCGATTAACGTATTTGGGTTTTAAATTATTTTATATCCTGGTGTAACTGAAAAAGTGAATTCGTGTATTGTGTTTGTAGGTTTACCGTTTAAAACGAACCTACGACCTTATTTACGTTCCCACGACACACGTTAACTAACAAAATACTGACTTGCTTTGACGATTCTTGTAGTTGATTGGCTGACTACCACGTAACAGGAACTTAACATTTTCAGGAACCGATCCCTTTATGAATGTTTCCAACTCTTCAAGTTCGTGTGATCCAACATGTATACCAATCCGATGTTTTTCATTACCGATGTTCAGTGTGAATGTTTGATTATATGTATCTATATTTGATATACTGTTGTATATTACGAATTCAATTAGACTAATTTGCCATTCACCATCTAACTTCGAAGCTGGGAAATAAACATAACGGAGCTGGGGCGAGTTTATACTTAAGATAAGTGTGATTGACATTTTTCTCTGCGCTACTGGTGGTTTTAAGGAGTGCGTATCTTATTTATACTCAGGAACAATAAACATAAATGTCCACAGTTATATGTCTCCGGTAATTGTTAGTTTTCGTAATTTTAAATANCAATAAACATAAATGTCCACAGTTATATGTCTCCGGTAATTGTTAGTTTTCGTAATTTTAAATAATTTGTGTACCCTGTAAATATTTACGTATTTCTAATGGAGGACGTAAGTCTCCGTAACTGTCATAGTACGAGGTGTGTTCAAGAAATAAGGTGACTTGTTATTTTGTGACTTCGTCTCGATAAATATTTATGTATTCATCAATATCGATTTTGTCACCTTCAAAGTAATCCCCCTCAGATATAATACACTTGTGCCAGTGCTTTTTGCCAATCCTCGAAGCACTTATGATATGCGCATTTTGGTATCGCATTCAAGTCTCCAAGGTCTTTATCTCCTCAATCGTGGCAAACCTCCGTTCTTTCATGGGTCTCTTCAGTTTTGGGAACAGGAACAAGTCACAGGGGGCCACGTCCGGTGAATACGGTGGCTGATGCATGATTACGGTGTTGTTAATACAGATTCTTTGATCCATTGTTTGCGATAGCAAAAAATCGCCAAGCACACCAAAACACGTCTAACCTTTATATCTGTCACAAACAAACTAACAATGCAAAATGGCTGATAATGTCAACATATGCTGGGGACATGTGTGCCAACATAACAATAAAAACAATCGATAATCGAATGTACGTAGCCCTCGAAATTTGCAAAGTCACCTTATTTTTTTAACACACCTCGTAGATGGCGTGTCATCCGTCTTTTTTATTGCAACCCAGCAGGTGCCATATTTTTGTTTAGAATCTAAATTTACAATCATATATTCTCGAAAGAATGGTTTTNTAAAAACAATCGATAATCGAATGTACGTAGCCCTCGAAATTTGCAAAGTCACCTTATTTTTTGAACACACCTCGTAGATGGCGTGTCATCCGTCTTTTTCATTGCAACCCAGCAGGTGCCATATTTTTGTTTAGAATCTAAATTTACAATCATATATTCTCGAAAGAATGGTTTTGGTGGTAAATAATCTCTCATGTACACGCCTCGGAAGTATGGTATTTTAAGTTTTTTTGGCGGCATACACAGGAATGTCTTTGTCTGTGAGCGCGCGGGCTGGAAGACGGTTCAGAATAGTCTCCGTTTATTCTTTCGTCTTCGGTTTTTTTTTTTCAAAGATCGTTGACCCTCTTAATAAGGACGAGGAAACATTCCTTTCCCACCTATGTTGTTCTTTCTTTATGTAACTGCAATCGGCTGATTGCCAAGGCCCCACCCAGGAGTGCAGAGTGCGGTTAAAACAGGAAAATTATGGATGGGATGAATCCACCTATTTTATTCCCTCGTACTTGTTTACCATGACCCTATCTCTTTATGGTACGATAACCCATTCCTCTTTCAACTTTACCTCTCATAACTTTTCCAACTACTGTTGTCGCCAAGACTCGCGATGGCTCGCAGCGCGGGGGTGTGGAAGGTTTGGTTCCAATGGGGGTTACGGGTTTAGGAAGACAATGGCTACGCCTCCATACGTGGTGCTGTACAAAACACATTACCTCTCGTTCCTCGCAGTAGTGACGGGCTGTGAACAATGGCGAGTAGCACGTGGCCCAAGACGTATAAACCAGTTATACACAGCAAGTAAAGAGAAGTCATCAGGAGTGTTGTAGAAGCGTGTGATGAAGAGGCAAGGAATAAATATTTGTTGGTTCCTATTAACAAAGCTACAGAGAGAGCTACAAAGTACACGGAAGGAAGTAAGTAAGGCATCTATTGAAAGAATTCGCAAACAAAGCAGAGAGAGACCTGGCGAGCCTCAAACAACTCCAGGAAAGCGAAGGTTTACACTGTTCATCGCATCTCCTATTAAGAGTTCCGACTACCTGCAATTATTTTGTGCACTCGAGTCCGGGAAGTATTGCCAAAGCGGTCGCGATATGCAGAGCGCGATTCTTAAGTGGTTCATCCCGTCACTTGTTGACACACGTGTTAAGACGCTTAGCTACTTTCAACATAGCTTCCATTTTCACTAACTTTTGCCAAAGCAGGTGGTGTCACATGGGCCAATGCAGTTTGTTTGAACGTTAAAAATATACTAAGAGTTTAAAAAAAATATATTTCCGCCTTAGATAATAACACGAACCAATATGGCGGTTATCCCTAAGACTTTTTTCACTCTTACAGTGCCCCGGACATTCCCAGCGCCCCGTGCAGTGATGGAGAGAGATGTTCAGTTCGCCCTAGGAGCCAGAGGTGGTCTGACCCCCTGCAGGCATGCGCTCGGCTCCCTTACCTACATTACACAATCCAATATGGGGGACATATATCACAAACATATTAACGATTCACAGCTCACTTGCGTTTGAGCAGTGGTTGGGGTAGGATGTGTATTTAGTGTGTAATTACTCTCGGTATGTGTACTTCGTCTCGGTACATCAAATTACTCTCGGTATGTATATTTAGTCTCGGTACATGTAATTACTCTCGGTACGTGTACTTATTCATTACACAATTACTCGTTACGCAATTACTCATTACACAATTACATCTAATCAAGCAATTACTTACCTTTGACGGAACTCGAACCGAGGAGCGCCTCACCAACCTCGTCAGTTGTGTTTCGGCAGCCGATGGGTGAACATGTGTACTTAATGTATAGTTAGTCTCGGTACATGTACTTACACTCGATACATGACCTTACTCTCGGTATTCGTAATTGTTTATTATACAATTACTCATTACCCAATAATGCCTAGTTACATCTATTTACCCTCTACGGGTCTCGAACCAAGGACTGACCCTACACCATCTTAATACTTCCCCTAGCCCTAAGACTTCCTCAAAAAATTTCACAAAGTCCCGCAAATGTCTCTTGGGCGCTTTGTCCACCGAAAGGGTACTCCCAAAAGCAACGGCCAATCACAGTACAAGTTAGAATGGGTGGGAGAACCAGTCAGCCAACCACAACACACCTCCCAGAGGGGGGAGGGGGGATGATCTGTTTCCCAGGTTAAAGGGTACCGGCAATTAGTATCCCTCTCTCCGACACCCGTTTACAGGTTATTCAAATGGCACTTAGGCCACTTATGACTCCCAGTATGCTCAAACTGCCTCGCTCTCACTACTCATACAGGTACAATAATCAATAATGAGGAAGTCTCTAAAATATTTAACTTGACAGATGCATTAATAAAGTGATCGGACCCATCGCAGTGTTAATTTTAAATATTGAGGAAGAATACACAACGTGCATACAAGTAGATATAACGCAGGGCTTTGAAAAGTGCTCAGTTTATTGTGAACAACCTGTACTGTAAAGAAAGTTGTTTAATTTTACACAAACGTATGTGGCAGCAGAACCTCCACCGAAGCCAGTGTGTTAAAGCATCTCCAAGCTGTGGATAAAATTGGCTTCAGCTACAGAGTACGTAATTATATGCAAACAACACACATGTTCTATTGCCGGGAGTTAAGTTTCTATTTTGAACACACAAATGGAGTTCGAAGAAGTTCTACTCCCTATCGCTCAATTGCAAGTTTTAAACAAATACGTGTAGTTATCTTAGAATTCCTAAGAATATTAGTGTAAGATTACAAATACTCTACTCGTTTTTAGCTAATTACACACAAAAATGTAAAATTGTCGAAAATTTGTAAGTGTAACTATATGTTTATGCTCACAGGTACTCCACAATGTAATGCAAGTTTACACATGCATGGTCATTGTAAAATTACATAATGGAAAGTATGCAGATACACAGACAGACATTGTATGTTTATACAGCGACTATGTAGCAGTAAAAATATGCAATTTTCTATTTTAGTAGGCTGTAGGGAGTGGATGTGTTTTTACACGTAACAGTACTTCAAAATGTGTAAGTTAATAACAACATAGTGTTTATTAGGCCATAGGAACATCGTGTATTTTCACCAAAAACTTGTAGTGCTCTCTGTATTCTTAACAACATTTGTGTAAAATTAAACGTAGGTACTGTAGTTTTTTTTTTTACAAATTACACAACAAAAATGTAAAACTACCACATATTTGTGTGTGTAAATTTACATTTATTTTTCACAATGTACAGTTGCTCTGTGTGAACGCTGCAACTTATGCCAATGAAAAATAAAAGTGTGCGAGTGTTACCCGGCGATAATCGCGTCCATCCAGACTTCACTCCGCAGGGTTGTCGGCTTGTGAACGGGATGGATATTACTGGTCAGTTCGGCGTCGTGTAGCCAACCAGTTCGCAGGGCTGCCAAAATACCATGCACACTGGTGATTCACTTAAAAAATTTGGGTTAGATTTTGCTTGCATAAGTTCAGTTAATCTCTATGTCCCTAGATAGTGAAGTTTCCCACTGACTGACTCACGCATTCATCAACGCACAGCCCAAACCGCCAGAAGCAAAATCATGAAGATTTAGGTGTCGCTTCCCCATATGGTGCAGGTAGCCACTTAGAACCAGTAAAAATATTTTTTTAAAAATTCGGCCCCTAATAGGGTGAAAAGGGGTCAAATGTGTTTTCGAGGACTCCTCAATATCGCGTAACCGGATGAAAAATCGTTGTGATTTCAGCTTCAAGTTAGCCTATGTAAATATTTAAAACCTAATTTTAGGATTTCTTTCCATGCGACGACTTTTCGTTACATTACAAACCTGAGTCAGCGATTTTGATGCGTGAATTGATACTCACCGTAAAGTCAGTTAATAAGCTACTACTAATTGCCGACAGAATCAGCGGAATGAAATTGGAACGAACGCTTCAGAACTGCGTTGGCACGATCCGCGGCAAATCAATAAACATCGCTGATAAATCAGTTTCACCCACTGCCGTAATATTACACAAGAAAAAAATTTTTTACTGGCCATAGAAATATGTTTTTGTCACGCGAAGNACACCTCGCTGATAAATCAATTTCACCCACTGCCGTAATATTACACAAGAAAAAAATTTTTTACTGGCCATAGAAATATGTTTTTGTCACGCGAAGTCAATGTTACAAACTATTACATTCTCTGATAAATATTCCACATATAACAAGAATGTGTGTACAGTCTACGACTGATGATGTGCTATTGAATGAAATAATTGAAATTTAAAAAAAAAGTTTCCTTACAATAATTGTTTCAAGTGTAGAAATCGTCGTTGACTTCAGCTGTTTTTCCTAGGAAATGTAATTTAATGCAAAAAAGACGCTATGTGTATTCTCCCTCGCACAGTGACTTTATAACGAAACGAACAGACTAATATTACTTTGTAGGTAGGTTCGCCTAAAGCCTAAACTTGTCGTCTCGTAGAAAATATACATAAAACAATATATTCTGCACAGCTATATAATTGCAACTATACATATGTGCAATCCTCCTGCAGTTTTTTAACATCATTCTGGAGTGTGCAGTAACTCCTTAAAGTAATAACCTCAGTTATTTCCAAGGAGTGGCATTATCATATTCCTCATGTTAATGTATTTTTGTAACGTACAACCAAAGGCAACGGGACGTTGCAATACGAAGATCTTTGGCGTGGAAAATTTTTAGCAATGGTAACACAAGGTTGACTATATCAAGTCTCACTGCTCCATCCAGATTTTTTTTTCTTCCATGAAAGTAATAAGAGATGTCATTTTTCTTAATACATCTATCTCATTCACCTTGCACGGTTATTTTCGAAAGCATAAACAAATATTTATTTTCCTTTCCCAACGCACACATACAGACTATTTCTCTTGGGTATAATAAGTATGTTAATATTTTTTACAAATATAAATTCTGTGGTCTTACATAAAGGTTTTTTGGCAACAGGACTTAGCAGGAATTTTCTCTGAAAAGTACAAATATATTTTACTGTGTGCTGCCATAAACTTACTTCAAAAAAATATTGCTTATGTTCAGTATCGAACTTTTAGCTATAATATGCCTAATGAATTAATTTCAAGCCAAGTTATAGCGCTAATAATATTAGTCGATGTTGGAATGTTTGAAAGTGGTCAAAACATTCCAGTTTGTGAGTGTTTGGTGTATGCTTCAACATCAGTGTGAATATTTGCAAGGAAATTAATATATTCTCTTAAGAGTTTACGCTGTGATTTTGTTTGTATTTGTAAAAATAATTATTTGGAACTAGTTGCCAAAGATATTTTGGCAACACTACAAATAAATTAACGTGAATTTCACAAAACCTTAGTGTGGAATGTGTAAACTTAATGTTGAATTTTAACAAGCAACTGTTCTAGACTCCAAGTTTATTATTAATACTGAGCTACGTAAACTATGTTGTATGTTCTATAAAGTAGTTTGTTGCAAATATACAATAGTTCATTTTTAGACTTACAAGGAAATATTTATCAACTAGTTTCCAAAGAATTGTTTTTAAGAAGTACAAAAATTTTTTTATTGTGTGGTATGCACACGAACGTTCAGGTCAGTGGCGTGAACTCAACGTATGTAATATGTAAGGAACATATTTCATTAAGTGCTTCGTAATTTATACCGGCGATACAGGTCTGTAGGGTTATGTGTTTGAAGTATTTCAATCCAGCCAGGATACAGACCTATAGGTTTCTAGAACTCCCGGAGCTGAAATAAAAATACACCAGTATTCTGTAACAAAAAAATTTAGGCCCAGATCTAACCACTCTGGGGAAGAATAAATAATTTACCCGAATTCAAATTGCAATTTTACTGAGCTTGTTTGTCGGCGCAGCGGCGTTCCTGAATCACGTTTGAGGAATCGTGGGTTCAGTACCGACCGGCTGTTCTGGCAAATTTTTTCGTCAAACTTCTTCAGATAAAGTTGGTCGAATAAAATTGAATAGTTATGACGTCACCGAAACGTAATTATCGCCATGATATGTATTTCTAGAAAAGTTACATGGCTCTAGGTTTTATTAAACATTCATTATTATTGAACCGGTTCCAATTTTTTTTTGTTTGGTGGGTTCATGGCAATTAGAATAGTGCATGAAAAAAATTACCGTTTCAGACATCCCAAAAATTTAAATTGGCAAACATTTGCTGGAAACGAAATAATGTTTTGAAGAGAATTTATTTATACATATAGAAGCTCTCTGAGCACGAATAACAGAACTTTTTGAAGTGATTATTGAACAATAAAATTAACAACTCAGAGGCATTAAGTTTCGTTGTGCAGGAAATATCTCCAATGAATTATTTTTAAATTTAGTAAGTAAAAACATATCACAACGTTCTTTATGCATTTCTTCCTGTAGATGACAAAATCGAAACACAACAGCATTATCTCACTTTAGAAATAATTTTTTAATAAAAATTCAGACTAGTTCCTCCCAGCGAAAAAAAAAAAGTTGACATTGTGACACATTTTCAAACACATTCAAGATTAATTGATTAGATTTGTTGGATGTAAAAAAAATGGTAGCATTTTATCTTAAAATTGTATTGTCGAAATTTTTTAAGACGATACTTTGACAAAATGACATGGAGTTTACGCGAGTTGTTTCCCATCCATATGCTAGGCATGCGCTGGTGCAGCTCATTTAAATCATTAATATAACTATTCCAAGTTCCTTACACAATACTTAAACCCTCAACTGTCCACGTGTTGCACACACGCAGGTTGTACTCGGCTGGCATCGTACACTGCGAGGTTCAGTGCTCAGTGGTCCTCCCCATGGGTACAACTGCTTCGTAAACCCAAGGCCGTAGAAAGAATGTTGTTTCAGTGGAAGTCCTTGTTTAAAAGAGGCTCTTTTTACTATTCCTTCTCGGCTTCTACATCAATGTCCATTATAAAACGGATGTGCCGTATTGTTTTTATAAAGTTTTGTGGAAATGGTGTGGTTAAATTCGACTGAGAAATTCGTAGGACAGCTGCGGCAATGCAGAAAGTCCGATGAATTTCCGAATAAAATAAAATGAGGTCTTGGTGGACGAGCTTTCAATTCAGATTCTCTAATTTTTTTTTTATTTGGGCGCAGAATATAATTTTAGTGATTCCTAAATATTAGTGTTAGATTGGTGGTAATTTATTACCCCTGCAGTCAGCGTAAGGGAATAATAAATAGTTTTAAATACAGAACTTACATGATAAACTTTTTTAATCGCCCCATTAAAATTGCGTCACATTTTATAAATTGATTTTTAAAATATTGCAACGCAAATTAAAATTACGTAGGGGTTTTATACGTACTTGGGATAGTTAACTTATCTAATTCTAAAATTATTTTTTAACTCATCGTATAAATATAATCATATATTATATCACTCTTGTGAAATCAAATTTCAAAGACATTAGAACTAAATTAAATGAATAGTACCTACTCACTGCATCGTTGAGCTACCGCCTATTCTCGTGATCGAGCTGACAGGCAACGAAATGCTTTAAGGTTCCATGGTTGCGTCCATACTCGCCTCATCCCGAGTGTATGTCTACCTTAAAATATGTTCGATATTGAGGCAGACTAAAGATATAAACCAAATTCAACTGTTATTTTTAATACGACACGAAAGTTACAGTAAACATGGAACTGCAGTAAATTCACCCGTGAATGACGTGTTTGGTTGTTTCCTAAATTTGACGGCTATTACAAGCATTTTATACATATGTTATCGCTTAAGTATCTTATTTTTAGTTAAATTTTACTTTTGCTTAGGCTACATTTAATTTATACGTTTTAATATTTCATACACAATTAATATGAACATAATCAGAGAGAAAATAAGCTTATTGTCAATGTCTAGTTAGAAATAGTTCTCATGCAAAATATTACTAAACTGAGTGAGCACAAATGTGGTGCGTTGTCCCTTTGGTATAATTTTCTAGACTTTGTTAAGCGTAGGTTGCATAAGTCAGAGGAATATCTGGAAGTAAAACTTTAGCAGGGATTAAGTAAAGTTCCAAGTGAACATGGATGGACTGTGATTTGGAGGTCCAAAATGGTGATCGTAATTGCAGTGGTGGTCCTTAGGGGGAGTCCGCACTCCCAAAACCGCCATGGCTTCTACGCTTGGGCTTAACTCGTGCTACTGACTCTGTGATACGACTGGTCCGTAGGTATGACTATAACCGAGCACAAAGCCGGCAGCTCATTGGTTGTGATAGCGTAACAAGTTCTTTGTCAGCTTAAGTAGTAGCGGCCTACAGCAGGCATCAAACAATTTCTTATTTGCAAATTGCAACATCCTGTGGGAATGAAAAAGTTAATATCGCTGTTTTCGTTAGCCGTGATGCTTAGACTATAAATCGATTTAATAAAGATAGTAAGATGGTAATATCTTTGTTTGCCCTTAAACACATTTTGCAATAGGCATTGTCAATTTTTAAAAAAATATTACATTATAACATTATTTGATTATTTTCCTTATCGGATACGGTTTCCGAAGTGCAGCGATCGAAGAAACTGCGGAAACAGGATGGAAGAATTCCGAATGTAGAAAAGGAAAAAAATAAGGAAAGAAAAAAGGGGGGGGGGAATTCACCACATTATTTGCACTCGGGTTCAGTCAATTATACAGAAAAAGGGTCAAAGATAACTTGTGACAAGCAACTAAGATAACGGGTCATACTTGCATTCGAGATTACCGTTGTTTATAAATTAAAAAAATATATACGTGCACAGTAAAAGTTTTGATATTGGAGTTGACGTAAAATTACGTAACATTCGTTGATTCACAAAGTCATCTATCGTACTAACTTCGTGCCACGCATTTTTTTTTCATTTGAAATAAAGTCTTCACAGTCCCGCTCCTCTCCTCCATGGTTAAACTTCTGATAAGCCGTATGAAGAACGTTGTGATATGAAAGAATCCCAGAGCTTTCATTTGAAATGAAATAAGGCAGGTAGTAAGCTTAAGAAGTTGTCCTGGCTAGTACAATGTCACACCAAATGACTGTTATATATAAAACAATATTTGTTCATTCTAAAATGTAAGACTAGTAGTGTAGGTAATAACACCAATTGTTGTTAAAAATATTTGGGAACTCCACCCCTTACGAGAGTTACTAAAGACTTGTCGACAACCTACACTTGACTTGAAAAGGACTGCGCGATTATTCATTATTGCTTATCAAAGAATATTTACTGCTTATAAAATTTGTCTTGAAAATTCCCAGAAGTCGATTATAATTTATTAATAATAATCAGTTTTTTTTTTTTGTTTCTTTTGTTGCATTGTTGAAACAAGATTCTCACAAATATAAAAAATTTGCTGCTTAAACCTGTTTGTCTAATACTGTGACATTATTTCAGTACTATTTTCCACCCAATTTTTTTTAAATATAAAAATAGCTTCGGGAGAAATTTTCTTCAGTACAAACCCAAGAATCCTGCATTGTGTTTCACAGAAGCGGAGGATGATACAGGCTGTTTGCGGTAAAGTGAGCACTTTTGAGGCCCTAGTTACTTTTTCCTTTCAGCCATTTTATTTATCATTTAACCACCTTTTTAAATAAATATTGATATGCAAGTATTAAACACGGTGTGCATATTCCACCGTACTTGGAAGTTAACGTCTAAACTCTAAGGCTAAAATAAAATATATTTATTGACTATTATTAAAAATGAGTGGGCTTTCAAAAGTGCTCACTTTATCGTGAATATCCTATAGGTGTGTAGAAACATTTTTATTTATTTCAAAAGAGAATTTATCTTGTAACGAATAGGTACATCAGCACTCGTTTCAAAATTGCCTATTTAGAGCTATGGCACCGCAACAATGTAGTATATCGGACATATCAAAAATAATTTTCACACATTTTTTAAAATTCTAATTTGGCTACCAGGTGGTGCTGACATCAGATTCAAGAGTATATTTTATAGCCGAGATTCAAAAGTTCACACGTTGTTTCACTGTTGCAACTAGTTTGTGTGACTTAAAATAAAAAATATAAAAACTTTGTTTTGCGCTGATTTTTTTGAAACTGTGCAAAGCAACGCTGTAAAATATTATCCGCAAATTTTCCACATCAGTATATACAGTAAGTATACGTCTAAGTGAAGAAGCACGATTTGTAAATTATTTTCGTTCCAACATTTGTCCAGGAAGTCAAATGTGAAGGAAGTTAACAACATTAGCGACGTCAACTTCCTAAAAGTCTATAGGTATTTACAACCTGATGGATATGTTGTATTATTTCCATATAAGTTGAACATTTTAATTACAGTTTAGGAAGATTGCCAAATCTTTTTGTAGTGGACAAATTGTAGATGAAAATAACGTGCCTATTACTTAAGCCGACTGACCGTATGGATTAAAATTTGTAGGCCATGATTATCTACTAAACTAAATAATGACTAACTTTTATTCTCATGAGCAATTTTAAGCGCTGCATACAGCATGTCTGGCTTACTTCGTAAGTCAAATAAATGGTAAGGTATAAACATGAAATTTTAATTATGTACATAGTTTTACGCACTGTAGCTCGCACCGGCCACGAGCTCCCGGTATGCGTGGTCAGTCTCTGCGTGTAGGGGGGAAGGCACTTCGACCCTCCCGTTCTCCAGGCAGACCCGCTCGCTGCCTCGTCGCCCCCTCCAAACAGGAGGCAGCCGGGGAATGATTGACAGCGGCGAGACATGGCTGACGTTACAGCTCCTCCTCATCCCTCTTCTGGAGAAGCCGACAAGAGTAGAGGATGCACAAGAATATTCTGGGAATTAGGACCCTCAGCGGAAAGTGGGATTTAAAAAAATTTCTGGGTGATGGTCCACGACCCTATAAATATTGCAGCGGTCCAACGGCCAGAAGTCTTTGGCGGAGGCCATCTGGCTGAGTGCGGGGGAGATGTCAAGGGCGGTGAGGGACGGACGACGACGGGAGATTGCGAGACGACGGCGGACGAGGTGTTCGTGGTGTGAATGGACGAGAGGGCGTGAAACCCGACGAGTGAAGGCTACTGTGCATGAAGGCTCGGAGAACTCTAGAACATTGTGGACTGGTGTAACATGNAAGGCTCGGAGAACTCTAGAACATTGTGGACTGGTGTAACATGGACTAAACTGAGGTGGGACGGAATAACATGTGATACGGACTTTATTGTAAATATTGGAACTGTCAAATATTGACATAATTTGTTAAATAATTGAATAGGTTTAGATATGCTGTCTATTGGGACTGATTTTTAGTTATTTGATTACCTTAATTTATCTGAGATAATTGTAAATTGTATTGATTGAAGTCGTTAATTGTAAACAGCAAGTGATATCAATTTATTGTGATATGTAGAGTAGCGAGAAATTTGTTTGTAGTGATTGTAAATAAAATTAGGAAATTATAATTAAATATTTTATTTAATTAAGACCTCCATCCCGTAACGAACCTGGTTCAGCCCACTGACTTTGAGAGAGAAATGGTAACAATATTAATGATTTGTCAATTAAAATATACAGGACTTGTGAATAAAACTGTTAAGAAAGTCTGAAAATCGCATATAAATCTGTTTGTTTAGCTCTTTGGACACCTCAAAAGGCAGTTTTCATGTTTCTCCGTCACAGAACGGTGGGCTTGAAATTTCTTTTACGAATGGAACGGGAAAGATTTTGCAATCATAGAGATGTATTTTGTGATTTAAAAGAATATTTTCTGTTCCATCATTTATGTACAATAAGGCCTACAAAAGTAGCAATTATATCGGCTCATAAAATTATTAAAGTCGTCTAATAACACTGAAATGCATTGAACTACTGATATCACGCGCGGTTTCTGTGAATCACATTTGTGATTTTCGACAAAACATGAAGTTCAAATCAGCGTGATTTTAAAGGACTCTCTTACTTGAGTATCAAGTTCGCAAGGATATTTTTTATGACTTTACAGGCCAACAAGTGCAAATTTTACTCATTAGTAAAAACATTTACCCGATCGTAAGACATGGTAAACAAATCTAGGCCAAAATAGAATTTGCTGCAATATGGTACAAACATTTGCTTAATGCAGTTAGTGTAAATAAAAATTATTTGTGGACTCAACAAAAATGGTAGGCTACAGTTCCATCAGTGCCGAATGCAGCCTCTGATCAGAGACGATGACATTTGGCTCATGTGCCGCTGTAGCCCTTAGCACTGCCTTCCTTTTATATACCAATAAATCACACAAAATCTCCAAGTCGTGAAGGCAAATATATATGTTCCTTTTACATGCACAATGTAATAAACAACTTACCAGCAATGTCTGAGAAAACGTATCAGCTTGCATTCTTTTTTTTTATTATTATTCCTTTCACACATTTACAGATGACCATATTTTACTTCGTGCCTCGCAGGCTATCCTTAAGGTAATATATATGGCTTGGAGGTGAAAATAAACTTAATCATAAACTGGGTCTATCAAAAATGCAATGCTAAGTTACCTACTTACGGTCTACAAGAACGTGATGGTGATTCGAAATTTTAACATAGCTTACATGCCAGATTTCAACGACAAAAGTAGCAAAAACAATATAAAATTCTTAAAGTTATTCGTTAAAATATGGTTTTTTTTTATTTAATTAACCTCACAAGTGAGTTGCAGGACTACAAAATGGAAGGCAGTTTTCTTTTTTAATGATAGCTATTTAACATTTCCAATTAAAGATACGACGCTAATGGGAAGAATGTTTACGTGCAGTAAGGCCTACTAGACGACTTCGGTAATGGCTTAGCAGCGATTCGGATACGGGACAGTGGGTGACTTCTGGTAGTGGGATTCTCGACATTAAGCGGGAATCACTTATAAATCAGTGAAATTCGGTCTTCACAATAATCAGTTATGTGCCACTGATTACCAGTGGCTCCATTTTCAGTATTTCAGGTGTTAGCGAACTCGGTCACCGATGTCTCCGAACTGATTTTCGCAGTAAGGTAGTAGGTATTTCGCACTGTATAATTAAAACCACAGTTAGGCCTGTATCGATTAAAAATAAAAATGCCCGTGATTTAGACCATGTAATTTTTTTTTTAAAGCAGCTAATGGTTTCATGTGCCTAGTTCATAAGAGCTCACCTTTACGATAATAACCTTGTATAAATTAATGATCGCGATGTTTCATTGCAAAGACTTTTCTTTTGCAACTAAACCGAAATGCACAAACGTATTTAGGCTTACATAAAATTACGCAGGCCTATTTATACCACCAAACTTAAGAAATTGTACCAAATTATCTATATTAATAAGTCGTTATCCTCATTAATTGGGTATCAGTTTACGTAAGCTTATTTCACGAGGAGTTTGAAATCGTGTTACCCTAATTAAAAAATAGTGTGCTAAATAAGTTTAAAAAAGATTGTGTTGACTCACTTGTTGAAGTCACTTGCGCAGTCTACAGTTCACTCGCTGGAGATGCTCGAGTGCAATACGGTAGTTGACGAAAGCATGACGAGTCTCCGGAACAGGACAACACTCGCATGGTGCGGCAGTAGTTGAACTGGACGTTTGTTTTCCGGCTATCACTGCCGAGGAAGGAGTGTGTTTGATTGTTGTGGGAGGGGCGGTGGGCGGGGCGTGGCCTCGGCCAGAGGCGGCGGTCACGTGACCACCGGCGGCGGCCAATGGCGTGCGCGGCACAGCGCCCCCCTCCCCCAGCGCAAGCTCGAGAGCGCTGCACGGGACACGGCGCGTGCGCACGCCGACGCGACAAAGAGGGGCGGTAGGTAGAGGAAGGCGAACAAAAGACAGGCGTCTGTGCGCGGGCAAACACGTCGGAAGGGAAGGAAACGAAGATTGATGTTAAATTACATGAACACGGCTGTGGGTTACCGTGCGCCCTTGTAGCGGTGCAGTCGTTCGGGCGATTTGGACTTCTACGTCGCCTCGCGGGGGAGTGGAATGATCCAACGAGACAGTAGAACTGTTTCAAGGTTAATGGAGTGCTTTCGAAATAGAGCTTTGAAATGTTCCTTTCCCCTGATTGCAGGTATTTTAACGTTTACACCGAATAGAGTGACGACAGCGAAACTGCCAACGTATTAGGATTAACGAAAATAGTTCCACGTTAAGTCGGATAGTTCTAGGACAACGTAATTCGGTATTTCAAAACAAAGTCCACTGAGGCGTAGGGCATATCCTCAGAGATAATTTGAAAACTTTCACGCTAGTAGACAGTGTGGCTTGAGGTGTAGGTTGAATAGTCTAACAGTTGATTAGCTGTCGTTGGATCGTTTATGCAGATAAACTAAGTAAATTGGTTGAATGCTTCGGAAAACGCAAAGCAACCTTTGGTTGAAGAAGTGCGAACTGCAATGTTTAGTTGGCAGGAGTGTAATAACCCCTGAGAGAGTAATATCACAGCACTGGAAGAAAAATTTAATATCTACTGTCAAGAGGATTTGTCACAGATATGGCAAGACTCTGATAAACGCTCAAATTTTACGCAAAATGCTGAAAGCAATCACACTATTAAAAACCACCTTTGAAAATAATAATTGACTATACCTAACTACATAGGCCTGTGTGCTATAAGTCACAGTACACAATGGCATGCAGGCTTCCGGTCAAGTTGGCAGCTAATTAATAAATATAATTCTAAGGCTTGATGTCGTATTGTGAGTGTGATCTTTATTTTTATGGCTACTGAAATCAAATGTTTCTTGTTTTATACACATAGGAGTATACGAATTTGCATACCTAAACATAAAACATTTATTTTCTTACAAATTCCACGATTTCGTTTAGATGAAGCACGAATAATGCGAGACGGTCCACCGTAATGTTAATTTTACATATTGTTACAATTTCCCTTCAAGTCAGTGGGCTAAACCAGGTTCGTTAATTGATGGAGGTCTCTTTTAAATAGGCGAAAGAGTTAATTATAATTTTCTAATTTATTTACAATAATTACAAAGAAAATATTTTCATGTTAATACATCACATTATTTTGATATCTCTTGCTATTTACAATTAATAAACTCAATCAGCACAATTTACAATTGCCTCAAAGATATTAATGTAATTAAATAACTAAAATCATTTCCAATGAACATAGTATCAAAACCTATTGATTTACCTTGTAAATTATATGTCTATATTTGACACTTCCAATATTTATTAGAATATAGTCCGTATCACATGTTCACGCAGTCCCGCCTCAGTTTAGTCCAAATCCCATCAATCCGCTATGTTCTAGAGTTCTCCGAGCGCCCACATGCACAATAGCCTTCACTCATCGGGTTTTACTACCTCTCGTCCGTTCACACCACAAACACCTCGTCCGCCGTCGTCTCACAGTCTCCTGTTGCCGTCCGTCCTCTTCACCTATATCCCTTGCCACACCAGACTTCACCCACTGCTTCACTCAGCCAAATGGCTTCTACCAAAATACTGCCAACCGTCTAGCTGTAGCTATATGTATAGTGTCTTCGGCAATCGCCCAGAAATCTGTCTAAATGCCGCGTTGCGTAGAGGGTCCTAGTTCCCAGAGTAATCTTGTGCATAGTCCAAAGTCGTCGGCTATCCCGGAAGGGGGAAGGAGGGGGTGTGAAGCCAGTCATGTCAGCTGTCAATCATTCCCAGCCGCCCAGCGGCGGGGCCGTGAGCGGATCTGCCTATGGTGGGGAGGTACGCAGTGGGTCACCCCCCACAGAGCCGAGTCCACGCATATTACCAGAGTCCCGTGCGGCAGTAGGCGCGTAACAACAACTTATAGTGGAAGGGCACAAAAGAAAATAAAAGCCCTAAGCAAGGCTTTCGCAAGTGTTCAATTAACTGCATGTGAACAGCCTATACCATGTAGCACATTGTGAGGACTCAGTATCAAATCATTTTGCAAAAACATAGGTAATTACCTACACTATTACTTTCTTTATGTGTTTCGTTTCTCTTGTTATAACTAACTTAAATCTCTTTGTAGAATTATTCATGTGTTATTAATGAGCATCTATGCTACTGAAGGATTCTTACTAATGCACCCACCTGAAGTCCCTGTCACGCTATCAAATTTTCCCGTCAAACTGCTTGCAAGAAGTTTGGTCAGATAAATTCTGAGAGTTATGACGTCATCGAAACGTCATAAATGCCGCCATATTTGTTTGAGAAAGTTTGTTGCCATCAGTTTCCATCAAACAGTTGAAGATTAGACTGGTTCTACAATTTCTTTGGTGTTTGACGGTCTCATCTAATCAGAATCGTGCACGACAAAAATGGACGTCAAGAAACTTTAAAATTACGAACAATTGCTGGAAACGAAGTAGGTTATGAAGATAATTAATTTATGTAGAAGCTGTTTTGCATTAATGCTATTTCAAGTGAATATTAGACATAATATTAAGAACTCAGAGCCATTAAATTTCATTGTACAGGAAACATATCTGATAAATAAATTTGAATTTAGTAAAGAAACGAAAATAAATTACAATATTCCTTACATTTTTTCCTGTAATGGACTGCATGGATAAACAAAAGCAATATCTCACTACGAAAACGATTTTTAAATAATAATACAAATTAAATACTCCCATAAAAAAAAATTTTAATGTGACACATTGACGCAGGTACCACCACTGTAGAAGACACCATGCTCGTTCCACTGTTGAAGACATGGTGGCTTATATGGTCAGAGTTAATGTCCCCCAGGCACCGACTATAAAGTGCGTGGAGGTTGTGGGTATTGTAATGAGTTAGACTATTACTGTTGTATTTTGAAGTACGAATATATTGTCTCGTATATATTCACAAATACACAACATCAACACTTGAGAGGTGCGGTACTGTGATAGTTTGGTTACTCGGATTTACTGGGTGAATTCGTGGTTGAGTGGGCTTCTCGTGACGGTGATTGTCATACTTAACTCTGGTTGCGGGTGTTGTCAGCTGTGGTGGGTGATCTCCGCGCTACCCATCCGGAACCGTTCCGGTGTCAACGACGACTCGTACTGACGTGGTCAGGGGTCCGAACCCCTGACCTCACTCTCTGCTCGGCGATCTTCTACTGACTGGTTGACTTTACTGACGTAACTGATTCTCCCGGCACGGAGTATCGCAGCCTCTGACTGCCCCGATATGACTGACTCCCTCCTACTCTCGAAAAGGGGTTTTTATGCTTGCAAGCCCTCAGTCTTAATTGTCGGCACGTGGCGCCTTGTGGGGGTGGGAAGGGGGTGAGGGGGTGAAGTGGAAGAACGCCGAACAAAGCCTTCCACCACACGTGTCCTGATTTCTGAAGTTTTAGGCGGGGGTAGAAGGGGTAACTCGCCCGTAGTTTACTATCGTCAACTAAACTTCCGTGGTGCATATTTTCTGCGTTCAGGCGAACTACACGTGATAATTTGCTGATAACTCGAAAAAGCCCTGCACTCCACAGATCTCGCGGTGGGCGAGAGGTGTCCGGGGTGAAGGGGGTGAAGGGGGAAGGCCTACGCTTCAGCTCCACATGTACCGGAATTTTCCACCTGCCTGTGGTACCACGTGCCGTCTAGAAGGCGCCTAGCGAAGTGCGCGAGGCGGGGGTGGTGTGAGGGGGTGATGGATGTGAGCCAACGGCGTTCCCTAATCCCTAAACCTGCATGCGACAACATTTTCAAACACATTGTAACGAATAGTGCAAACCTTCTTACTTATTTGTGTTGTATAGCGATTACGTATCTACAAAGGTAGGAGTCGAAAATTATGTAAAATGCTGCAAGTGCTGTATTGAGGCAAGTTGCAACAGTCTGCTGCAACTTGTATTAACTGTGTTGCAACTTGCCCCAAGTGCCTGTGCTTATTTTTATTTTTTTGCATTGTATCGCCTAACTTATTACTGGATGTGTGTAATATTACTCATGTTGCTTTATTACTTAAAATCACACTAATAATTTCCTTTCAAAAATAGGTGTGAAAATGTTTATTAGACTAAGAATAATACATTTTCAAAGGTAGCTGTGAATACCAACAAATTATCTATATGCTTTCCTTCTGTTTCGGCGAAAATGCGGACGTAGAAAAGGAAAACAGAAAGAGGGAAGACTCCGCCAGATGTAATGGAGACAGCATCCAAACTCGTCATGGAGAGTCTTGATTCACGTGAGTATTCAGTCCAAAAAATTGCAAAGTAATTTTATATGCATTTCTCTACACTGTCACGATATGTACAGAGACTTAAGAAAAGGAACTTATTATAAATTAGAGAACAGGAATCACCGAAACCTGTTAGCACTGGTTACCAGCAACAACGTCGTGTTTTTACGGCAGAACAAGAAAGCCAATTTTGTGAATACCCCAAGCGATGTTCTCAAATTATGTTTGGCCTCGTGCTAAAAGAGGTGCGTAAGATTTCCTATGAATAGGGTGTATCATTTGGTGCAAATTTTCCCGATTCATGGAAATCTAACGAGTGTGCTGGTCCAGATTCAAATTTTAATCTGAATAAGTGAGAATTTCACTGTTTCAATCAAATAGCAGTATCTGACTGATTCAACTGTCACTTCAGTGATTTCAAGTGATAAATCAGTGAAAAAATGCCAGCTTACCTTCACTTATTGATTCAGCGACATTTTCCTCTGATTCATCAGTAATTGTTTTCACTGTTTTTCAGTGATTTGTTTTTTGACTGATGGATAAGTTTAACAGCGTGTAAAATTGGCCGTTAAACAACGCTTAACAAGTGAAATAACAACGCATAAACTTATAAAACCAATACAAAATACTTTCTAAAATGTGTTTCATCTATCAAAACACCATTATATGAGGTAAAAATGAACTCTCAGTCTTTAATTCCGTTTTTATATATTTAATTTCGTTTCCATGTAATCATCACAGCGCTCTGTTTGAAGGTTTAAACAGCATGTGTGTTGAAGAGAGTGCACTAATATGTACTGTTCGTTTTAACAATCCTAACGGTACCAATTAAGCCGAAAACTAAAAGTAAGGGCATACAATTAAAACTACACGCTTTAGATTAGTAGACGTATTTTCCTTTTCAGAAGTAACCCGACTCTTTAGCTCAGATGGTAAGATAGCGGTCTAAGAGCGAAATGGCAATGACGTAGGAGTTCAATTCTGACCACCTGCGGAGGGTTTTCTTTTGTACTTTTTTAAATTATGGTAAATTGTGTCATATAAATAGCAAACTATGGTAAATATGTTTACTTCTCGTAATTATTTGGATAGATTCAATAAAAACAATACTCAATTCGCTGCTGCAGTTGGCCCTCACTTATTCAATCAGAATTGTTTCACGTCACTAATTCAATCAGTAAAATTTTCTCACTGAAAAGTGGAGCAATTTTCGCTGATTCGAGTAGTTAAATTTCACTGCGAATCAGTGGTTTTCCACTTATTAGAATTTAAAGTGCAGTTTACTGCTTTCATGAGTCGTAACCCAGAACTTTCATTAGACAAGCTGAACCCGCAAGCTTGGCAAGGTGCGCTTCATTTACTAAGACAAACGTGTCCCAATTTTAAGATAAATTTTCAGACGTGCTCAGCTGCGATAAAATCCCACCTTCACGTATATTCAACGTGGATGAGACAGGGGTGTAACCTGTTATGAAGCCTAGTAAAATAATAGGCTTAAAAGGGATGAAACAAGTACGATCTGTAACTTCCTCAGAAAGAGGTAAAATGATCACAGTAACAACTGCGATAAGCGCAATCGGAAATGCCTTACCACCCATGTTTATATTTCCTCGGAAAAATTTCAGGGATCATTTCGTACGAGATGGGCCTGTAGGCTGCAAAGGAACTGAGACTAAATCTGGCTGAGCATTTCATTGAACATATTTCGCCATCTCTTACCGATCCTGTACTCCTACTCCTGGACAACCATTCTTATCACATCAGCTGCCCTGTTTTGGACCTGTGCAAAGCAAGCGGCGTGATTCTCTTATCGTTCCCGCCTCATTGTTCATATCGCCCTCATCCCTTGGATGTGTCAATCTATGGCCCGTTTAAGAAACGATGTAGAACAGATATTAACACTTGGTTGAAAACTAACCCAGGACGAACAATCACAATATTCTACCTTCCAGCAATTGTAAAAGAAGCTTTTCTGCATTCAATGATGCCAGCTAATATCACTGCGGGATTTCGGAACAGAGGCATTTCACCACTTAATGTCCACAAATTTCCAGATGATGACTTTGCTTCAGCATTCGTAACAGATGGACCGCTACCATGTGGTGATCCTAAAGTATTACAAAATGATGAAGTTTCTGTTTGTGAAGCAACTTTAGAAAAGAATGTTGATGCAAATGATGAACGTGCTCTAAATGCTCATGTCCGCAATGGACAAGAAGTCAATGAGATTGTACATCAGCAGAGTGAAGAACAGAGAAGACCTCTGAACCTATACAATATCTCAGTTCCAACTACAAAAGGGTTTAGCCCAGAGATTGTATATCCATTTCCAAAAGCACCCAAGAGAAATGAAAACCCTCGCAGACGACTGAAGAGAAGAATAAACTGCCATCCTCGCCGACACTCCGGAAAAGAAGGCTATTGAAGACGAAAAGCGATTCACGACGAGAAGAAGCGAAAAAAAGTGAAGCACAATGGAAAAGAGATGCAAAGAAACAAGCAAGAATATGTGTCCAAGGAAAAAGAAAAATCCAAAGGACACGTCATGAAAAAGAAAAATGCGCATAGGAAGATAGAACTCTACGAAAACAGCTCTGGCGAGGAAGATGCCATTTGCTTAGTGTTTTTTTTTTTTTTTTTTTTCAAATATAAGCTTCATGAAGAATGAGTGCAATGCACTGTGAGCAAATATTGGGCACACTGGTTATGTGCTGGCTTTGTATGTGTGTTTAAATTGTGTAACAGATGAGTCCGATTCTTGGGAATAAGTATTGCAACTAGCCCCACGTTGCGTTGGAACTTACCTTAGCCATGGGACAAATTGCAACATTTGCAATGATCTATGTAAACCAATATTCTTAAGTTATTTCATTTCTTACATGAACTATATTTTTGTATGTTGTATCCTACTGATGTGAGATAAAAACCATGTATACTCCGTTGCTTGAAAATGAAATACAAATATTCTGTATCTTATAGTATCAAAGCTGTTGCAACTAGTCCCTGTCTCCTCATATTGATTCAGTGAAATTTTCCACTGATTCATCAAACACACTTTAAATACGAATCAGTGAAAAACCACTGATTCGCAGTGAAATTCAACTGTTCGAATCCGTGAAAATGGCTCCACTTAGAATCAGCGGAAAACCACTCATTGTCTCAGTGAAAAAATTCCACTGATTAAATTAGTGATGTGTAACAATTTCACAGATTGAATAAGTGACGGCCAGCTGCAGCGGTGAATTAAATATTGTTTTTATTGAATTTAGCTAAATAATTACAAGAAATAAACATATTTACAATAGTTTAATATTTATATTGCGCAATTTACCACAATTTAAAAGTAAGAAATATTCCGCAGATGGCTAGGATTCAACTCGCACACCCTTTCCAATTCACTTTTAGACCACCACCTTATCATCTGAGCTACCAGGTCAAGTTCATATAGAAGAGGAAAATATGTGTTATATTTCCTCATCGAAAGCGTGTAGTTTTAAAATATATGTCCTCACTTTTCGTTTTTGGTTTGATTGGTACCTTAAGGATTGTTAAAACGAATAGTACATATGAATGCACTCTCTTCGTCACATTATATGCAGTTTAAACTTTCAAACAGAGCACTGTGATGATTACATGACATCAACGAAATGAAAGACGCAAGAACGCCATGAAAGACTGAATGTTCATGATACCTCATAAAATGGTGTTTTGAAATACGAAACACATTTTAGAAAGTATTTTGTATTGGTTTTATTAGTTTATGCGTTGTTATTTCACTTGATAGACGTTGTTTAATGGCCATTTTTACACGCTGTTTAACTGATCCATCAGTCAAAAAACAAATCACTGAAAAACAGTGAAAAAAATGACTGACGCATCAGTGGAAAATGTCACTGAATCAATAAGTGAAGGAGAACTGGAATTTTTTCATTGATTCGTCAGTTAAATTTACTGAAGTGACTATTGAGTCTGTCAGATACCGTTAACTGATTGAAACAGTGAAATTCTCGCTGACTGATATTTATAGTGCATTTCATTCTCTGTTTTTCAGTGATTTGTTTTTCGACTAATGGATCAGTTAAACAACGGCTATCAAATATGCAATAACCCATAATCTAATAAAACCAATAAAAATTTGTTATATATGCGAGTTTCATCTTATATAGTACAATTTTTACGAAGCAACATAAACATTCAGTTTTCATTCCATTTTTACGTCATTCGTTTCGTTTTCACGTGCCTTATCATCATATGTGACATATGAAAAAAAAATAAAAAATAAAAAAAAAGTATACAATTTAAATTGAACTTAAGTTAAAAATTTCAATCATTTTCAATAAAGAACTATANTGGTTATATATGCGAGTTTCATCTTATATAGTACAATTTTTACGAAGCAACATAAACATTCAGTTTTCATTCCATTTTTACGTCATTCGTTTCGTTTTCACGTGCCTTATCATCATATGTGACATATGAAAAAAAAATAAAAAAAAAGTATACAATTTAAATTGAACTTAAGTTAAAAATTTCAATCATTTTCAATAAAGAACTATNAAAAAAATAAAAAAAAAGTATACAATTTAAATTGAACTTAAGTTAAAAATTTCAATCATTTTCAATAAAGAACTATAATAACCTATATATTTTGCATTTCGCAGTTATCGTTTGCTTGATTGCCCTATTGACAAGGTAACGGTCTAGAAGCGCGATGATGTGGGTTTGAGTTCTGGACTTTTATTTCTAGCTATCAATGTGTTAACAATTAAGTTATTTCATCACAAATAAATTTTTGTTCATGAAGTTGTGTGGAAACAAAGTACAAACAAAATACTGATCTGTCAGTACTAATGGCATCATTAATGTAACGACCAATCAAATTTACAAAAAATAAATTATGTGTAGGCTATTCGCAATTCTGCGATAGATAACTATAACTTATCATTATTTTTTTAAAAAGAGATATGACACACCACTATAGTAAAATTTGGATAGTAGAAGTTATTTAATAACTCTTGTGGGAAATGCCATCGCTACAAGGAAAATACATTTTTCCCCTAGGTTTTGACAATACTTCCCGCTTTGTCAGGAACATTAAAGATACAGTAATGCTGATGATATTCCCGAGGACATGGAGGTCATCTCCAACTTTATTACACGTGCCATTCGTCACCGTATTTAGTGTATTAATTAACATTTTAAAAGACAGAACAAGTATAGTTTAAGTTTTTACATTTCAGCGGAAACACATAAGTTACTTTGCCTAAAACGACGAGAAAAAACAATACACAAATACTATTAAAATGTTATTAAACCCTGTTCGTTGGGCGTGAAAACGGTTAAGCTTAATAGTAGGCTAATTCTCTCCACCTCAGAGAGCGTATCACTAAGGGCATGTGCCGGTATAGACTGTCCCCTTAAACACTCACTGTAGGCATTTTTTTTATATTCGTAAAAGTGGTTACTTGGAAATTGGTTGCTAATATTATTTTTGAAACAGTACAAGTAAATTGGAGAAAAAAGTTTTCAAAGCGTTACTGAGAAATTTATGAATCTAAAGTTGAATTGTAAGAAGCTGTACAGAATTTATCAGAACGTGCGCATAAGAACCACACCACGTTAATCCTGAGCGAAATTGGAGACGAGAATGTTAGTGGCAAAATGTCATTCGATGACATTTTGCGTGCACAATGTGGCAACATAGCACGGAGTTAGTTCCCTCATTTGTACAGTTGTCAACACGTTATGTAAACTACACGTTGAACAAATATTACGGCTGGGCGGGATTTGAACCCGTGCCTATGATATGACGGCCAGGCCAGTGGTAGTACGATACTGTGGAGCACAAGAGAAGACGAACTCCGTGCTGTGTTGCCACATTGTGCACGAAAGATGTCATCGTACGGCATTTTGCCCCTAACATTTTTGTCTCCATTTTAGCTCAGGATTCGCGTGGTGTGGTTCTTATGCGCGTATTCTGGGACATTCTCTATAGACTTCAAATTAATTGTTAACATGGAGATACGTAAACAATTTAGTACGTTTCACGAAGCAGCGTGCTGTTAAGACGCAATATTTTATTTGCAGTGATACGAGAAAAATTGGTCAAACAGTTTCCAACGAATTGTTTGTAAAACGTACAAAAAATTTTCGCTGTGTAGATACATACTTAAGAGATAANTCGCGTGGTGTGGTTCTTATGCGCGTATTCTGGGACATTCTCTATAGACTTCAAATTAATTGTTAACATGGAGATACGTAAACAATTTAGTACGTTTCACGAAGCAGCGTGCTGTTAAGACGCAATATTTTATTTGCAGTGATAAGAGAAAAAATTCGTCAAACAGTTTCCAACGAATTGTTTGTAAAACGTACAAAAAATTTTCGCTGTGTAGATACATACTTAAGAGATAAAGCCTCGCTTTTCTCACTGAAGAACAATGGACAGATCGTATGTTGTTTTTCACACACTAGGGTAAGGTTATTTCTACTTAGGTTAGGAACAAAAAGAGTATTCTTATGGGAGAGTTTGGCATAGGGAAAATTTCCACCGCTAAGAGCGTAGTATTCCAAAGTGATCATTTTAATTAAAATTCTAAGCTACGTGAATAATAAAAGAGAAAGATTTTAGTTGGTAACGTGGTTATATAATATCTGCTTTATGATAATTCAAATTATTTGGTTATTTAACATAGAAAATAGAGAAAATCCGGTACACATGCGACACTAGCGCTTACCTAATGGCGGAAAATTTTAGTTTCCAAACTAAAAGCATTATGCTTTCCAACCTGAGTAGAATAAACCTTAACTGGGGTGGTGAGCGGAGGTCGGGCTTGTGATCCAACCACAAAATAAAATAGTCCGACATTATCAGTGGTGTAGCAGTGCAGGTGGTGTCAAGCTTAGGGAGTGTAGTGATCAAGATCAAGTGTTCGTTTAATGGCATGCCTACGACCAGCATCCCGACTTCATCTTTGCTGGTTCTATCGCTGACTCCTGCTTGGGAAGATGTGTGCTAAGTCAGTAATGTCGCCATCGCCTTCATCACCAACACCGTCCTCATTTTCCTCATCACCTTTATCTTTTTAAACACTGATATTACCTGCTTCTTCGTCAGCAAAGTCTTCAACGAATAGCCTTTGCTGTGTAAGAGGAGTCTCATTGGGGGTATTAGTGTTCACATGCAAATTTGTCATGAGTGTAATTTTCTCGAACCAACTGCATGGTACGCTAATCGTTGCTTGTATAGTATGTAGTCCGTCTTCTGTGAATACAGAAAGCAGCATATTAGCAGGAGGTAGCGGCATCAACACATGGTGTTTCTTGTTAGGAGAAGGAACACTACATTTAAATACCTTGGCATGTCTCAAGTTATCACATCGAGCGAACTGCCTAGGACAGTTTTCGCAGCTAAAAATCACACGACTATGCGTTCTTCAGGCATTCGTTCTTCTCATGTCACCGCGCATTGTAGCCGAAAGCATTAACGTTGTCACAGTATCGCCAACGTCGGGGATTCGACGATGAAGCCATTTGCCTCGATTCCGTTTTCATTGCAGTCAGTCGTAAGCCTTCGTACGTACGAGTAAACTTCAGTGCAAGGAGAGTGATCACTTCCACATCGACATTCACACTACTGTATCAGAACTGCAACTGAGTTACTGATGACTGCCATTGTTCTACATAATCACGATTAATTTTACCAGCACATTTCATATTTACTACATAAAAACATAACCAACGACAAAACATTCCAATAGAGCTGTTGAAATTAATTCTAACATTACCAATTTTCCATTATCACAAGAGATAAAAACAAATAATCTCCGAGAAAAAATTTTTTTGAAACCAAATTGCGAGCCAAAGCCCGAAACACGAAAAATGCCTAAAAGCATGTCATAAGTAATGTTCCGAACCAAGACGTGAGCTGCGAAAAAAAAATGCCTCAAAGCATGTAGCGATTCACTTCACGCCCTGCCGACTGTGGCCAACAAAGCAATGACGATCCATAAAAAGTTCAATAAATGTTAAGTATAGAGAAGCAAGTCAGCTGGGCTGCCCAAGAACGAGTCCTGTCTCGAGTCATTCACTTGAGATGTATCCACAGCTGTGCTTCTGTCATAAGGCAAATGACAGGCGCTGTTTGACACAAGCTATTGCCCAACAAGCCCTGAGCCAGACGGCCGAACGCTGAAGGACAAGCCATCGGCATGACACAATCGGGAGCTTACTCACAACCGTCGATGTTACGCCGTGTGATCGGGTTAGAACTGACGACACAACGCATTCGCAGATATATTCGATGTCCAGCAGCAACATGCTTCCCATTTGCGAATCACTTCGCGAAACTTTTCGCGAACAATTCATCTATTGTACGAACTTGCCCTCTCGAATCACTTCACGAAACACATCGCGAACGATCCATCTTATTGGCGAAACATTCCCGGGCATGCGCTAGTAAGGAGCCCAGCTTGTGGTCTCAACAGAAGGCCTTCTTCGATACATATTAAATGTAAAAGAAAATGGGAGCACGCTCAGAAAGCCCACGTCCATTTCGGCGCAAGAAGAATTCATAGATAATTGGAAAACATATAGTTACCATAATATATATGTACATATAAATAAATACGTAGAAATAAAAGAAGGTAATGCATATAAAATTAAAATGATGTATATGATAAATATAAAACAATTCTATATTTTAATGCATACGAATTCATTCAAGAATATTACAATTATCGTTTATATTAAATTTTTAAGGCATTTTTGAGGCACGTTTTCAAGGCATGTTTTTTAATTATGTTTCTGATGTATATTTTTGTAAAGAGATTTGAGGGAAAATTTTGAGGAATGGTTGGTCATGTTAGCCAGTTGGTCTTGACTGGCCGGTGTTGACAGTTATTTAACCTGGGTGGTTTGTATGGATGTTTGGCATGGTCAGTTGGTATTGACAGTGTGTATAGATGGACAGTCTTGTGGGTTGGTCTGGTCCACCAGCCTTGTCGGTAAATTGGTCAGTCTTCTGAGTACAGAGTATTAATGAAAACATTAAGTATAAGTCCACACCCGCCCGCTGCATACAAAACATTATTGCAGTCATGAAGTACAAATTTGGGAACAGAAGGTGAATTAATGGTTTTTTCTATATGAATGGATGAGGGACAGATGACAAACTGATGATTTCACCGTGGATTTACCATGGATTGAAATATTGAATTACTGAAAGAATGATTGGAATAATGATTGGAAGATTGATAGAGAAAATTGAAAGGTTGATAGGAAGACTGTCTATCACCTGAGTTAGTCTCATACATTCCAGTTTTCATGGAACTTATCCTATTGGACTGCAAATGGTTCATGGACAACATATGCAGTCCAGCAGGTGTCAGCGATAGTGTCACCAAAGATGAAGTCGGGGCATTCGTCGCAGGTACACCATTAAACGAATGCTTCATCTTGAACTCCACTCCAATACGTCACTGGTCCGAACAGTGTGCCTGATACGTAGAGATATCGACTGTCCCCTGGGGCCTTACAGCACCCAGAGAACACTTGCATCCTCATTGTACCAGCACCGCTGTTCCCCTTCATCACTCCCAAGGTAAAGGAGAACAAGAAACAGGATTCAAGATCAGAAGCAACCATTGTGATCCCTGAATGAATTATTGTGGAAAACCTTTTATGTTTTCGGTTGTTCATTTTCTGTGGGATGGGGATAGCCTCCCATAATATTATCTTAGGGTAACCCACTTTTCATACATGAATACAAAATTAGTAAAACCATACAGAAATTATATCAAAACATTACATTCTATATTCCCATTTTTTATTTCCCACTGTGGCATTTTCAAATGCACAAAATTACAAAATACCCACAATTTACAAAATACTAAAAATGCTAGTAATTTTTTGTTAAAAATATAAAGATTTTTACCTAGGATTGATTAAAACCTTCATAGCAAATCCCCTCAAAAAGTTAAGTAAATTTTATACAATTAATGCTTAACTTAACTCTACAAATCAAGACATCTTTTCCTTTCCAAAGCTACCCCAACCCTGGCGTCTTATATGTCTGAAACTCCTATTTATATAGAAAACTACTCTCACGAAATATTTTCTGGTATGGTCTCGAATTCAACGATCGGATATTTCATCGTCATTTTCAAACAAAGCTACTCAGGAATTTAGTCTTTATTCCATACGTCTACGATGCCACAAAACGGCGTCTTCACTGACTGTGACGTCATGTCATCATCAGGTGGTCTGGCAAAGGAGAAGGGGGGGGGGGACACATGCTGGACGCGCCTCCTGCGGCACGCTGCCAGTTTGAAGCGAACCTTCGCATGTGCCAGAGTGCTGCTTATGGTGTGTCGTCTGGTGCACCATCAACTGGGTAAGCTGCCTCAAAGTTGTACGAACACACCGGGCAGACAGGGACGTAACATAACTTAATGTAACTAGTCACGTCCTCCCTTCCAAATGGTACTATGGTGGGTCTTACAGGAACGAAGGTCCCAGCCCAGCATCCCAACCACGTCACGCCGGTACTTGTCGAATCTTCAGTGGCTTCCCCAGAGCAGATATTCTCTCCAGAGTTGAATATTCCCCAATACAAGAAAAAATGTGGAGCAATTTTCAGTATAAACATCGGAACAGACGCAGACAAAAACCAGGGGGGTTTACGAAATTTCCCTAACATTACAAAAAATACATTCTCTTTTAGTCTCTTTAAATTTACTTCCTAGGGAGGGTTGAGGATAGCAAACACCTTACTTAGTATTAACATATAATATTAAATTATAGATATCAGCTTTTAACTGTTTTGTAATATCCTGAAGATCTTCAAGCACAACTCTTACATCAACACTATATTGAAAATCCGGTCTATTTACATTATAACGAGCTGCCAATATTTTATGATGTCACATTAAGTTTTAGACACATTAGACCAAAGATTTTAGGTATCTTTGGTGGCAATATTTTCCCAATACACTTTGTGCAGTGCCCAACTATTTATATGTGGATGGGGTAATTTGCTCCTAGGGAATATTTCGGTGAGTGCAAACTTTGTGGCTTCACTAACCACATTATTAAAACATAACTGCAAATTATACAAGACTTCATCACATTTACAATGCACATCAGACTGAACACACCTAAAAGCTATTTTTAGTTCCTGCTATATCGTTCTACTTTATTAGCCTGCAGAAGTTACGGTGAAATTTGTACCAATTTGACCCCCCACTAAAATATTAAATCACAAATATAAATCCCTGATATGATTAGTACTTCGATTTACCATCAATAATATCTGCTAAAATTTTCGAATTTTTGTGATTTTTCTTGATTTTTCTGGTTCAAGGTTACACCAGTTCATCCCTGGTTCAGGTCAATGTAACAGTAATCCAACAACGGAGGTCGGACTCATTAATGTAAACAAACATGTTGGTTGGCTCCATAATGTAAAAAAAACCTTTTGGGTCGGGTTTATTCATGTAAACAAACATAGTCGATGTCCCTCCAGTTCACTGAGCTTGACTCGGAGCCTTTAGTCCCCCTTGCTGATTTGGAGACTTTGTGGCTCACATATCGAGTAACCTAGAATACCTCTTGCTGATTTTAAGGACTTTATCAAAGAGCCTTGAACCCCCCTTGCAGGTTTACGGACTTGTGTGGAAAATGTTCACATTTTTTTATTTTTGTGAAAGAGGAAATTTTTATAAATAAAGGGGAAATTTGAGGCGAAATAGTGAATTTTTAGGGAAAAAAGTGAAATTTTGGCCTTCAGGGGACATGTCAACATGGCTTCCGGTGCAAGATGCCAATGCGCCCAAAGGAACCAAATCTATCTACTCTTTTCCATTAATATGCAAGTACTTGAAGTAAAGTTAAAGGCATGAAGTACTTTGAAAAAAAAATTGGGTTTCTGTCTCTGTTATACATGCAAACTCATTTAGACCTTAGCTCTTACTCTGCGATATATTTTCTTGAGTATATTTGTAGACATTCCAAAATGTCTTGAGGTCCTTTTGCTTTTAATAATTTGGAATGTCTTGTCCAGTTCTTCCACCATGAAGTATGTTGCATCACACATACCTGGCAACACGTGCATTGATCTTTTTTTCCTAGTGAAGCTAAACTTCTTCTTCATTATTATTTGGCAGGAGAGTTGTCATGAGTATTTCTGTATTCTCCTTTAAGTCTGTAATTACTCTGTCGCGAACCTTTAAGGTCTTCAAGAATGAGTGAGCCATAATTTCTCTAGCCAGGATCTTGTACAGAAATCCCCGAACATACTCATATCCTTTTTTGATAAATATACTTCTCCCGGAACACTTATCCCCTCCCCCACCCCCCTCTTTCCTAGCCATTTTAAGAACCTCTTCTTCATAGATCTTAGATTTTTCAGCTTCAGTTCTCCTTCTGACTGGATCATTATTTCTTCATTAATCTTTTCGCTCATCTTACGAAATATATTATTGTCTTTTCCCGTTCAACATTCCACAAATTGTGAAGTGAAATATTTAAGCTTTATATCATAAATATTTCTTCGTGTCTCCTGAATTGGTATATTTACCATCGCCTCATTCATGTTCGGATATTCTATAGCATTCCTCCGTACACCCGGAGATTGTACATAAGCACTTCCGCCGACCAGTTTCCATTTCACACCATGATGGATGAACCTATTTTTTAAATTCTATTTTCTCACTTTTTCATGCAGTAATATTATCTTAAAGATGATAAGTCAGTGATCATTTTGTAAATCTTCTGTGACTTGCCAATCTTCCACCAGCCTGCCCACCTTTCTGGTCGTGACAATGACTTCCAGGTGCGATTCTTTGTCATGTGCTGGTNTGGCCATTTTAAGAACCTCTTCTTCATAGATCTTAGATTTTTCAGCTTCAGTTCTCCTTCTGACTGGATCATTATTTCTTCATTAATCTTTTCGCTCTTCTTACGAAATATATTATTGTCTTTTCCCGTTCAACATTCCACAAATTGTGAAGTGAAATATTTAAGCTTTATATCATAAATATTTCTTCGTGTCTCCTGAATTGGTATATTTACCATCGCCTCATTCATGTTCGGATATTCTATAGCATTCCTCCGTACACCCGGAGATTGTACATAAGCACTTCCGCCGACCAGTTTCCATTTCACACCATGATGGATGAACCTATTTTTTAAATTCTATTTTCTCACTTTTTCATGCAGTAATATTATCTTAAAGATGATAAGTCAGTGATCATTTTGTAAATCTTCTGTGACTTGCCAATCTTCCACCAGCCTGCCCACCTTTCTGGTCGTGACAATGACTTCCAGGTGCGATTCTTTGTCATGTGCTGGTGATACATAGGTGGGAAGGTGTCCTGGTTGATTCCCGACATGGAGGTCGTTCACGTGCTTATATCATCTAAGTCTGGTAAGTACTAGCTAACTGATATCGCATTCACATCCCATTTAATAATTTATATTTTCTTCCCAATTTTTGAATAATTTCTTCCAAGTCAACCAAGTGCTTTCAGACATCACCAGAGTGCTGTAAGTAGAAACTGATCAGGTATACACTGTATACCATTATTTGCAGCTGGACAGTTACATGAGATTCTGTGAATATTGTTTAAAGGAATAGTGCCCTCAGGTCTAAATTCCTTATTCAAATACCTGCCGTGAGGTTGTCTTCTTTTATCTGTACTTGTCCTGGTATTACAATTGACTTTCCTCTTAACGATAAAGGCTCTTGGAATAACACACTATCCAAACTTTTTTCATAGGCGATCGTCGCAACCTCCGTAGTAACTACTGCATATCTCTGTAGGTTAATCTGCCCCATATTACACAGAGATTTGTTTTATTCTTTTCCATAATCTATGAATTGGAGATCTATACTGAATGCTTCTTCAAAGTGCAGTCAATTTTTAAAGTTCACCCTATAATTGTGCTCTTTGCTATCTCACTTGCAATTTGAAATTTGTGAGTTGTCTTAATTTCCTATACCATTTTACTTTGTTGCAATATTTATGCCCCCTCCCCCTCCTCACCACATGCATCAAAGATTTTCTTTTGCATTACATACTTTGGTGTCTTATATTACTAGCATTTGTAGCACTAAATGGCAGCAAGAAGTCTTTAACATTGAATGTTTCGTAGCAAATGTACAAGGTCACTTTTTCTAAATAACACGTTTCTTGTTTTTCTTGTGCATTGAATCACTGTGTGCACATTTACATTGTTCCGAACTGTCGGAGGCTTAACTGTCGGATTTCCTTCAAACTCTTTTTTGATAATTTCTTCTTTAACTTAAAAATTGTTTCCAGATCTTCAATAAATGGGTGTTCCTTCTCGTCTTTTCTAGGAACATAAACAATTATTTTACCCCCGTTTTATTCAGTTTCTCCTATTTTAATCTTACTGTCTTTATTTTCTCACTTATTTTAATTTTTGAGATTGTAGCTTTCTTCTCCTGCTTTGATCAATAATCATCCTTGAATTTTTGGGAAGTATTAATCTTCCAGCCCCCTTCNAATCCTACTTCCTGGGCTCTCTTCTTTCCTGACTTTGCAACTTATGTAAATGTATATTTCGGCTCCTCTTCCATCTTATATTTTTTCATTGTGGTCTCAGAAAATTCCAGCACATTCATATTCTTTTAGTTTTGTGTTTTACTGCATAACTCTGTTTGACGATGCCTTCATTTTATACAGCATGGGTAGAATATAGTTTGAACTATCCTAGCTTACCATAGTTCCACCGAGGTACAATAATTCAACAATTTCAGTATTATTTTGACAACCTCAGATTTTATCTTGCGTATATCGTCATTGCGATCATCTGGGACCCCTTCTCCCTTGCTCATGTTTTGGTCATTCGTCTCTTCAGATTAACCTTCATCACCTAGTTCTTGATAGAGCTCCATCAGTATTGCGATGGTCTCATACTCGCTAAATCTCTAAATTAATTGATACATTCTCATTTAAGTCAACATTAATATAGTTGGCTTCTCCAGCATTAGACATTTTTTTTTATTTCGCTTGTTAGTATACTTCTAGTCTTCGATTTTTTCCCCACCATTGCTGTATACTTCCTCATATACTCAATCACATCCGACCGGGAGCCTGTCCATTTTGTGACTGCTTCCTTTTTAAAAAAAATCCACTGCTCTTGATTAGTCGTAATAGCTCATTAGAAAACAAACTCAACGAAAACATGATATTATTAGTTTTAGTGTATAGTATATCTATGAGTTTTGTGCACTTTTTGGACTCTTTTTATCTCAGTGGCCTACTGGTCACCAGGGCTGTGGCCCTAGGCCCACGTGACTGACACTAACTCTTCTAAAGTTGCCTTGTAAGGTGGGTAAGTGAGCTAGTAGAAACTCACAGGAAAATATAATTCCTGACTTAATGATTGTGTCTACCTCGCCACTAATGATACAATAGTGGAGTCAAGCAATCAACAATGTAAAAACAAAAAATGTGCTCACTCAATTCTTGTGCACTCTAATTTTACTTTATCAACAAAGGCTAAACTCAGAAATACAACAGTGGAGCGCCAGTCTACCAAAAGGCGACTTGAGGTAAGCAGTGCCTGATGGATAAGTCACCAATATAATAAAAATATGAATAATTTTTACCTTTTATAATCATAGCCATCCAGGATTTCATTGTTTCATGTTTTTGCTATATTTGTCCTCCCTTGTGCTTTCTACCAGGGATACCAACAAGTTAATCGAATTTTCAACCCTATAAATCTGACTTAGGCATGCCAACAAAAGAAAGGGATCACATGGAGGAATCTCCATACTCACGAAGGGGGTCCCCTCCCAAACAGTCAAAAAGAAGGAGCTTAAATGAGGGCCATAGGCCAGCCCATGTTACTCCTTCCTTTTCATTGATACTTGTGGGGTAACCAGATTTGCTCACAAATCTGCACTCGCCGAAACCAAGCTCTATTGTCCTGAACAGCCTGGCCAATGCTCGCTCTACAGCCAATCCCGTAAATTGTCCATTATCACACAGTTGAATTTCTTCACATTGGAATTCCTGCTGAGGCCCTAAGGAGTAGAACAACCCCCCACCAGGTGGAAACCATCGCTATTGCCAGTGATTAAAGCACAATCTGGGAGGCTTGTTTCCCTTTTGGCAAACCAGGTATGGGGACCACCTGGGAGTTTTGCACATTTGGTTGCTTACCCATACATTTTGTAAGGAGACAGTGGGTTCTCTTGAGCTAGTAAAGGCTATAGACTTGCATGTAACTAGCACTTCCTGCAACTATGAATCCAGTTGACCTTTGATAATAGGGCTGACAATGGTCCCGAAACATCCTCAACAAGCCGTTCTCCCAATTTTGTGAGCACTCTACCCTTTAAGGCCCCACTTCTAGCACGAGGAGAACCTTTTCCTGTGATAAAAATCAAAGATACTTCTACCATATCTGATACACATCAGGAGGGTCCCCTCTTCCATAGGTGGGCCTGACTAGCATGCACCTTACAGCCTTTAGAGCTTGGTTCCCCGACTTTCTGGGTCTCCATCAGTTATCCCGGCCACCAGACAAGCATACAAGTCACACAGTAACCCTATGTCCACCTGGCGAAAGTTCTGTGGTAACATCTTGTGTGCTTGATCTCTGGAGACTCAACAAGGGTAAGAGATCAGACCCCCGAACAGAGCCCACACAGACATCCACTAAGGTCGCTCAATGAGCCACAGTTACTCTCGCTAGAATGATCATCAAAGTTTCTTGGCCAAAGCCAGGCCTGGCCTCACCCCCTCCCATTTTAATACAACCTCATTCAGGACATTCTTGGAACCTGGCAGTCACCATATTAAAGCTCTCAGCAAAAGGTTGCTCCTGGGCTACTTTCACGGGTAACCCACCAATGGTTAAGCTTGGCCTCTTTATGGAAATCAGGCGAGATGCTCTAATATACAAGGAATGAGCTATGCTCAATCAGTGCGAAAGATCATTCAGCTAATGCTGCAGCTGACCAGTTTCATACCCCAACATGGTTCTACATCACGCTGTCTTCTCCCCTCCCACATCCTCTGAGATCATAACATTCAGAGGCACCTGTGGTATGGCCGAGGTACTATCCAAACATCTACTGACTCTCCAGACCAGTACTAGAATTGTGTCTCCACTCACTGTGTCGGCCCTTCTGTAGGTGGGGGCCCTCCATATCTCCATCATGCAGAGTTTTAACCATTATCACCACGAGTCCAACTTCAATGAATTGGACATCCAACAGAACTTCAGGTGGGGCTTTCCAATGGCCTGTGGTAATAGCTAATTTCCAATGGTACTAGGGGTGTTATCCAGACGTGTTTTACCGTAATATTTATTTTATTCACAGTGAAATTCTGGTTTTTGGGCCCTGCGGCTCAAAATATTGAGTGCTAGATAGCCCAATGCCTCACTTAGTGGACAATCATAGGTACCATCTATGTGTCCATCCAACAAGGCAGTCACCCCTCCCCACTTGCGAGGAAGTCCTGGGCATAGCCCAATTTGTTTAACTCTAGGGATGGCAGGTGCTGAAACACAACTCAAGGAGTTTTGGGTCACCTTGGTGGAGAGAGGCTATGTAGGGCTCAAAGGTCCGACACTTCAACAACCCTTTTTAGTATCTTGCATGGATTACTAGGTTTGGATACTTGACCTGATGGTCACCAAAGAGAACCTCCAGTGGGATTAAAGGAATTGTCCCATTCAACTACATTACGTATTTCCGTGGCATTTGTGGGTTTATCAAGCCTGGCCAAGCTACCTTCTACATCCAACAACCATTCTATCACACCAAACCAATCAATGTTAATATTTCCTAAGTTGGAAGGTTGAGGAGTGGTGCCTGTTCTTTCACCAATCAAGAACTCTCCAACTGAGCACACAAAAACTTTACATCCATTATATGTCAGATACCCCCCTTCAGATACAGTCAATGCCACTCAACCAAGCCTATTTTCCTATATCTAGTGGTCTCCCACAATCGTGGTAAATATGCCATACTTCCTTTACAGTTCAGTCTCTTGCTCTATGGCTTTCAGCGGACCACAACCTCGCCATCGCATCTTCATAAACTTGTCCATGCCTTCAGTTTTTTTCTTTTTGGACTTTGGCAAATTACCCCAACGACCTGAGAGCTAATTAAAACCCGCAGATGCCGTCGTTTATGCACTTACAGTATTAATGTATGATATGCTTTGGCATACGATTTTTATTACCATATAATATTCTTATATGCATATAAACTATGCATAATATATATAAGAATAATGTATTAAGATGTATAAATAATTGTAATTATTGATATTACTACTACATATTCCTATTATATATTATTATATTATTTATATATGCAATGGCATCTGCGGGATTATATATATACATATATAGATTGATAATTGTAAACTGCTTGGGACACAACTAAAAAAAAAAATTAAGGGATTTGTTTTTGTTCTAGGTACCTGTGGTTGGCTACAGAATATGTTTATACGGGCATCTGCATGCTCTCGGTAAAGGCTCAAACGTTGTTCTGTCTTGGCCGGAATCACTTGGGCAGTAGTCTGGGTGTATGAGTTCCCATCTGCTTGAAAACGAAGAAAGCCACTGATTGTATGTATGAAATAGAGTGTGGAAAACATGTCTATACACATATATTCGTCGATTATCCGATCATTAGATGAAAAAAAAAAAGGTTTGCTTTTATGACACAACTTTTGATAATAACTGATGGTGTGTAAAAAGCAAATGATCGAAAGAACTGGCATTCGAATTGCTACAAGGTGATGGGCATGCTAGGCTATTTAGTAGAACCAATAATTTTAATATGCTTTACAAGACATGTAAAGGTAGTGTTATGTCATCTGAATTGTATGATTGGAATGTTTTTAATAGACATGGACTGTGGTAGGTCAGTATTATTGGTATAAATGATCTCGCGACATAGTCGTGTATTTTTTTGTATGATCTGCCTAGGCGACCAATATGATATGGTGGTATGTTTTATAAGTAATGAGTTTTGAATATTTGTCGTAGGAATGGATGATTGTTGGTATGTTCTGACATTATGATTTGTAAGTATTGTTGGTCGGAATGATTGGTTGTAATATTTTCGGCTCATTGTGTGGTAGGGCTTGTCGTATGGTTAGCTGTTTTACTGGTATTGTATGATGGTAGGCTCTTTGCAATTTGATGTTATTTTCTGTTCAAATGTGTTGTGTGATGTGGTGTGATATTATCTGTGAGTATTGATGGTTGGAATGTTTTAGCTGGAACATTTGATTTGCTGGTCTGATGGCATAACCTATTGATAAGACATTTCGTTATGGGTAGTTCGCTGGTGAAGGTGTTCTGTATGGAGTGATGGTATTATCTGGTCATGTGATCGCTATTACATGTTGAAATGGTTTGTCAGAATAATTCGCTGTAAATTTCATATGAATGTCTGTATGGTGGATTTGTTGGCATGGGTGGTATGAAGGGAACTTTTTAGTACAGCCGATATGGCCTAATGGAATGGACTGTAGATAGTGACCGATGTTGTCTGTACATGTAGTTGAGTTGGTTGGCATGTTTTTGACAGTGGTTATGATATGGCATCAAATATTATAAGATAGTTTAAACAGTTTTCATTGGGTAGTTTGAGGTTCTGAGTGTATAGTTAGTTGATATGGTAATTATTATAGTTAAGCGGTAGGGAATTCTGGTCGGTAAATTTAATTAATATTATGGTGTTAGGGGTGAGTACCGTGTTTCTATAAAATAAAACATTGTCTTAACATGCTGCAGAAAATTAATATATAATATAAAATTGATAATTTTATTGGTATTGTGGTAAAGTTATAAGAGTATTGAAAATTTATTTAATGGCTAGACTATGCATGACTTTGTTGCTGTCGGTTTACTAGGAGTGATATTTTAAAGTCTCATCTACTATCTGCATAAACAAACCTTCATATGCCAAGAAACCATGCATATCAGAAGACTTGGTTATGCTTGCTCCTGCTCCTATTAAGGGCATTTTTTTTAAATACTCCCTTACTGTTTATATGGTTGATATACTATTAGTTTGATTGTATAGTAGGCATAGCTACTATGTTGATATGGTACGGCCTGATCACATGTTCGGTTGGTTTGGTGGTATGAAAAGAGTGTCCCTGCGTTGGTGTGGTCAGAATGGTTTAATCACATGATTAGTTTGTATGAGTGTAATGGTTTCGTTGCATATTTAATTCGTACGAGAGCGACAGAAATCTTGGCTGGTGTGGCTGTCTAGTATGAGTGGATGGTATAACTTGGTATGGTACCTGCGAAATAAGTCTGTTGGGTGTCACATGATTATATTGATGGTATGGATTTTATGATAGCATGGTTTGGGTTTATGATTGAAATATATTTAGTTGGCTGAAGAGATGGTAAGGCTTGTTTATATATGTATAACTTGTGAGGTTATATGGAATGGTGGTCGATACATTGGTCGAAATATTTGACAGTTTTGATTGAACAGTATTTTTGAGGTTGGTATTTAATATGGTATATAGCATTAACAGCATGACCGAGATATATACTTGGGTTAGAGCAGATAAAACATTTGGTTGGAATGCTATAATCTTTCGGTATTAGTGTATATGCTTGGCTCCATGTTGAGATGGTTGGTATGGACCGAAGGTATGTTACCTGGTAGGTTTTGTGGTTGTGATTGCGGATGCGGTTGTGGTTGCTGTTGAGGTTGTTGTTATTGTGGCTGTGGTTGTTGTGGTTGTGGTTGGTATTGTGTCTTGAATATTTGACAGGTGTGTGCTGGTGATGATGCTATGGCAACCATGATAGTTATACAGTTGTATATTTCTTCTGGTGTCGGTAGAGAACACGATATGTGTGGTCAGTGTATTTGGGTGGTGTCAGTCAGTATGGTGTGTGGTATGGGAAGAAAATAATTGTGTCGTGGTGTTTGAATTGGCTTTGTTTGATACGGACTGTATGTTTAATTTGTATGGCTGTTGTATTTTTTTTATATTCTTGTGTTATGGTGAATAGAATATTTGGCTGTTGTCGGCTGGAAGAGCAGAAGGTATGAGCAGCAGGTATGATGATGTTATGAGTTTTTCTGCACTGTGTGGTTGCTAGGCACACTTGAGATATTGCAGATCGTATGGATGGTGAGTTGTGGGGTACGGTAATCACTAGGTTTTTTCTTGGGTTATACACTGGAGAGCCAAAAAAACTGGTATAGGCGTGCGTATGCAAATAACAGAGGTATGGAACCAATCAGAGTAACGTGATGCGGTCGGCAGAGCCCATATAATACAACAAGCGTCTGACAAAGTTGCTAGATCGGTTACTGCTGATACAATGGCAGGTTATAAAGATTTAAGTGAGTTTGAACGTGGTGTTATAGTTGGCGCATGAGAGATGGGACATAGCATCTCCGAGGTAGCGATAAAATTTGGATTTTCGCGTGCGACAATTTCACGAGTGTACCGTGAATATCGGGAATCCGATAAAACATCAAATCTTCGACATCGCTGAGGCCGGAAAAAGATCGTGAACGAACGGGACAAACGACGACTGACGAGAATCACTAAACGTGACAGACGTGCAACACCTTTCTCAAATTGTCGCAGATTTCAATGCTGGGGCATCAACAAGTGCCAGCGTGCAAACTATTCAACGGACCATCATTTATATGGGCTTTCGGAGCCGAAGGCCCACTCGTGTACCGTTGTTGACTGCACGACACAAATCTTTACGCCTCACCTGGGCCCGCCAACACCGCCATTGGACTGTTGATGACTGGAAACACGTTGCCTGGTCTGACGAGTCTCGTTTCCAATTGTATCGGGCAGATGGACGTGTATGGATATGGAGACATCCTCATGAATCCATGAACCCGATATGTCAACAGGGGACTGTTCAAGCTGGTGGAGGCTCTGTAATTCTATGGGGCGTGTGCAGTTGCCGTGAAATGGGACCCCTGATACGTCTAGATATGGCTCTGACAGGTGACAGATACGTAAGCATCCCGTCCGATCACCTGCACCCATTCATGTCCATTGTGCATTCCGACGGATGGGGACCAATCCATCATGACAATGCGACACCCCACACGTCAAGAGTTGCTACAGAGTGGCTCCAGGAACACTCTTCTGACTTTAGACACTTCCATTGGCCACCTAAATCACCAGACATGAACATTATTGAGCATATCTGGGATGCCTTGCAACGTACTGTTCAGAAGAGATCTCCACCGCCTCGCACTCCTATGGATTTGTGGACTGCCCTGCAGGATTAATGGTGTGAATTGCCTCGTGCATACCTTCAGACATTAGTCGAGTTCATGCCACGTCGTCTTGCAGCACTTCTACATGCTCGTGGGGGCCCTACGCGATGTTAGGCAGGTGTACCTGTTGTTTTGGCTCTTCAGTGTATGAAATGGTATGGGTGTTTGGTTCATTTGGTGTTCTATTTTCTGTCGATTATGTTAGATTGACAGATGGTTAGAATGTTTTTGTTATGGGCTGGTATGGACTGTATAAGCATTTTGTATGCACAATTTATAGTATGTGTCAGAGATTTGTATAATCTATTTTTCCTTTGGGTTATAGCAGACAGTTGATCAGCATGTTTGATAGTGTGGTAACTAGTATATATGTCTGGTGCTGTTTGCTATGATAGTTGGTAGGGGCAGCAAGTATTTTTGGTATGATTGGTGTGAACGGTATGGTATGTTGGGTGGTATGCTGCGAAGTAAACCTTTTTCTGGTGCTGGTTGGTAGAGCCAATGATATGGGCAGTAGCTACAGTTTTCGGTAAGGCTGATGTGGACTGAATGGCTGGGTAAGGTTTAGCTATAGTGGGTGGTATGGGTGGTGAGTATGTTTCGTCTGGTGTCGGTGGAACAGATGGAATGGGCAATAGGTACACTTTTTTTTAAAGGTTGTGTGGACTGAATGGTTGGGGTATGCTTGAGTATTATTGTGTGGTATGGGTGGTGAATATATGTGGTGTCGATTGGCAAAGCAGATCGATTGGATGTTAGGCTATGGGTAAGTCTGGTTTGTATAGTTGCTTGGTATACTAAAGATATAATAGATGATATGGATGGTGTGTTGAGCAGTATGGATGATTAGTAATGGCTGAGTTTCTCTTGGGTTATAGGAGATTGTATGGCTGGTACATTGTGTGTTTTGGTATCATTCGGTTATGTTAGGTTCATGGATAGTAATAATTTTAATGTTATGGGTCGACCTGAAATGCATATTTGCTTGGGTAGGTGTTATAGTGCATAACTATGGTCGGGTTCTTTTTTGGATCATAGAGAATGGTGCAGTTAGTTTGTATGACTGATATTTTGTTAGGTTGCAGTGAATGGTATGGCTGGTCGGAATGTTGTAAGACATGCAGAGATAGGTTTGCTTAGTGTATGTGCTGTTTTATTCTGTATGTTAGCTATAATTTTTTTAGAATGTGGTAGGTTTGATTTTTATTAGCTCAATTTGGTTAAGTATACTTTATTATGTTATGATAGAAGAACCAAAGTAATATGTGAATAAATTTGAAACTTTAATTCCATTTCATTTAGTACAATATAAGTGGTAAATACTATGCACAAGGCGAAAATACAAACATGAAAGGAAAAAAGTAATGCATGAGGTACATGTGANTATAAGTGGTAAATACTATGCACAAGGCGAAAATACAAACATGAAAGGAAAAAAGTAATGCATGAGGTACATGTGACATGTGAAAAAAATATAAGCACTATACAGATAGTTAAGTCATACAAAAATGGTGACCTATAGTGGTGGATCGAGGNACATGTGAAAAAAATATAAGCACTATACAGATAGTTAAGTCATACAAAAATGGTGACCTATAGTGGTGGATCGAGGGGATCGAGTAATCAGCAAGCTACTAAATCGATGTGGAATGACAGAGCATTATATGAAGATGGCTGGGTGCAGCAAAGGTCACTAAGGTGAAATGAATGACAGAGCATGACTGTAACACCTGGAAAATTTTAGAAATTACTAGATGGTTGATATGGAATGACAGAGTATGAAAGAATGATGTTTTCAACAGCTCACCTGGTGGCTTAGACAAAGGAAATCCCAGATGGCTGACAGGGAATGACAAAGCAGTCGATGAAAAAATATGGTGGTTCGAGGGGACAGAGTAAATAGCAGGCAACCAAGGCGAGAAAGAATGACAGAGAATGAGGCGAAATGAAGGTAACTAAAAAAATAGAATCCAAGATGGCAGACATGGAATTACAGAGCAGGAGAAAATATAAATCCTATATGAAATTCGAACAAAGTTGAGTTATTTGGAAACAAGATGGTGGTCTAAGCCAGAGTATGGACCCTGGACCTGTAAAAAGGGGTGACTGAAAATGAAATCCACGATAGCAGACATCCAGGTGGAATGATATATCATGAAATAAAGGTTACTAAAGTGAAAAGGAATGAGAGGATGAGGTGAAATGAAGGTGACTAAAAAAATGAAATCCAAGATGGCAGACTTAAGTTGGAATGATAGAGCATAAAAGAAAGGTAGCTAAAAAATAAATCCAAGATGGATGTTGGAGGGAACCAGGTAAATACTAGATGACTAAGGTGGAATTGTAGAGCATGAAAGAAAAATGAGTAATCAGGATCAAAATGGTGGCGATAATGCAATACAGCAAGATGCCGATGATGTATTACAAGATGGTGGCGATGATATAATCCAAAATGGCGACGTAATAAAAATGGTGGCATGGATGTATTCTAAAATGGTGGCGATGGTGTATTACAAGATGGCGGTGGTCGGCACCGCAGCAACTAGTCCTGAATCCTTGTTCCCNCTAAAATGGTGGCGATGGTGTATTACAAGATGGCGGTGGTCGGCACCGCAGCAACTAGTCCTGAATCCTTGTTCCCATATTGGCCAAACATTTCTTCTTACTGTCATAAAATTTATTAAATAGATATTTTATTACAAATGTTACTAGGGTGATTTTTTTTATTGATGGTTAAATTACNGGTCATAAAATTTATTAAATAGATATTTTATTACAAATGTTACTAGGGTGATTTTTTTTATTGATGGTTAAATTACACAGAGAGTGGGTGGGGCCACATAAAATGCTCTCTTATTTTGTTACTACTAGATTTTTACAAAATACTGCGTTGCCGAAAATTGCTTTCGACATGCATGTTTACTTACGGTGTGAGTATTAGTATGTGGCATAGCTAAATGCATCTTGCTTCGCGACCAAGCCAAAATATAGCAAATCTTTGCCTTTCGATTTTCTGCAATTTCCTCTGTACCGATACTTGAGTAATTATTTGTTGAGAAGCGTCAAAAGATTTTGTAGAAATAGCTATTCCTACATTGGCTCCTGTAGATGTAAGCAAGTACTGCGACATGAATGAAGACTTCTCTTGGCTCATACATGTGTGGAACATAAGAGTTTTTGATTGTAAATGTCCAATCACGGTTCTACCTTTCAGTCTCACAATTAAAATAAAATTAAAAACGTACAGAAATGAAACAAGATTAGGTAACTGAAAGGCACTATTTAAATTAACTTGACGTTTTTCTTAATTGAAAGCTTCTTTATTAAATATCACGAACAGCTGCAGATAAAAACTTGCTCAAGCTGACTTATATTTGACTGTAACACAATTGTATAAACTTTACCTGTGCGATTACACAGAAGTACGGAAACTTTCTCNTGCGATTACACAGAAGTACGGAAACTTTCTCAATCCTGCAAATAATTAAGTTATTTGTGTGAGACAAAAGCAAGTGAAATTGTAATTTTGACATGATTGTGTTTATGCACAAACTACGAAATAAATTTATTTGTTTAAAATGAAGTAGAATGTAATATCAACTATTTTAAAACTACGCGTATGTGAAATTGTGAATACATATTTAATAATTATTTACCTTAGCAGTTTTCATGATAAACGTGTGTTCAGGCTGTCTTGCTCATAACAATATTTGGCGAAATGCAAGATTTTTTGGAAATTATATTACTGTTCAAGGATTTCCTTGGATGGTGCCAACAATTACGTTTTACATAAAATAAATTAAACTCATTCACTACTAGTATCCACAATTAAGCACGTGTTGCACAGGATGTTGGCATATGGCCAGCACTGTACACACTCAGTGATCAGTGCTCTTAATACCATCACTGGGTAACAGTTACTTAATATTTCCTACTCTTATACTCTTTCCAGATTTTGATTTCAATTTATTGTTATTCACATAGCCTTACACTAGCACATTATTTGAATGCAGAGAAGAAAACTTTAAATGATTGCATCCTGCTCTGAGAATAATATGTTTTGTTGAATAAAGCAAAGTTTGTTTGGTGCAACTAAATTAATTGTTTGTATAGGTGCAATTAAAAATTTTATTGCAGAAACCTAATTATTTTGTTCTTATTATTTGGTTGCACCAAAATTGTAAGGATTGGTTTTTAGCTAAATAATTATATTGCTCTACGTACCTTAAACAATTTATGTCATCACGACCGAGTTTCGAAAACTGAAATTTTGCGCCCGAAAGCTATGCCTCAGCCACTTCGGTAAAAGTGACTACTGGCGAAATAGAAGGCCTTCTGTTTTTAAATTCATACTTCTCTAGTACAAAACATGTAGGTATACGTAAATAACTATTTTAAAAATTTACAGCTTTGTTTTTTTGTTTTCTGTTGAACTTGTTTCATTTGAAAAAAGGGGGGAGGGGGCAAGGTGGATTAGCGGTTAGACTGCTCGCCTCCCACCAAGGCGAACCGGGCTCAATCCCCAGTCAGTTCACTCCAGATTTTCGCAAGTGGGAATCGTGCTGGACGATACCACTGGTCGGCGGGTTTTTTCGGGGATCCTTTTCCCCTCCCCCTTCATTTCGGCGCTGTTCCATACTCACCCCACTTCACCATCATCGGCTCTCAAGACCTCGTTGTTAAGAGCCGACCAAATCTCTTCACTCTTCACTCGCTCGTTCCATTGGGATTGCTTATACTATTATTAGGCATTGATAAATGCACTGTCAGTAACCTAATTGAAAAAAAAAATACAAACAAACTCTCGAGTTGTATTTTTGAACGAAGGCAATAAAATCACCCGATTATCCTACAGCCAACCAAATAAACGCCAGTTAATTACTGGACGAAGTTAATCTTGTTGCCGCCACTACCATTTTACAAGGTAACATAAACATTCAGAGTTTCATTTCGAAATCCCGTAACCACCATGGCGCCCGGTTTTGACGTTTTAAATACAACTTAAAAGGTATATGTTTACTTAGCCTCACCCCCACCCCCTCTCATTTTAACACTTGCATGCTTGATATTAATTCCACGAAGCTACAGGACTGCCACAGGGTATTTCAACTTCTACATTAATATGACGGAATGTGTTTCAAGCCCTAGTTCTTCCCAGCCAGTGCGAGGCTAAAAGTTGACTTTTAGATAGTCGTGGCTAGGACCAGTGACTTTTCGCGTAAAAATCAGAGCACACAGTAGACTTCGGTACTATATATACACCTCAGCTGTTGTTATGCCTCAATTGGCTGCTGGTGCCGTGTCCATCTTTGACCAAGCCACTCAGGACTAAGTCACTCCGACATTGAACCTTCGTGATTCGAGTGCAAACGGTTAACACGGTCCAGAACATTTTTTTTAGCCAATCAAAGAAGCTGGATGACCCTACAGTGCTTTGGGCTGTATCTTGTCTCGAAATCTCTTCACGAAATATCACTGCCCCTAGTCATGGCACATCAGCCAACTGTGCTGCTATCTGTTGCCAAGCGCGCTCACAAGACACGCACTGCCACAAAGAATGAACCGTTCGGCATGAATAAAATTAAAAAATAAACAAAATAATAAGCCGATCTTTATATATTCCGCAAGATGTGTAAATATTTTAAAGTAACATATTTCCGTGCACAGCGAAACTGCTTGGCTGATTATTTCTATTCGTCCTATAATCGTTTTGTTTTCGTCGTGGCTCGCCATTTTGTCTGTGTTATTGGACAGGGCTTTCCTTTCCCCGAACCCCTCTCCATAGTGCTCAAAGTCTCTCGTTACTGTATTATATTGAAAAACAGAAGAAAGTGGGATGGCATGCGTATTTTCAAATCTGTTCTAACACTATCCCATGCACGCCACATATTTCAAAACAGAATTATTTCGGGTTAGCAAAATCCAAAAGATGCCTTTGTAAGTGTCGTTGGCGAAGTAGTGATGCTGGTGACCACGATGCTAGTGTGCTAAACCGGCAATCCGACCTCGCCTGTATAACGAGCAGACGCCACTTTTAATTGTGAAGTACTTTGTTATTGTAAATAGAAGTGCACTGTCTAGCAATTTCCCCGAATTCTAATATTTCCAAGCTTGATATTACGTAGGCTATGATGTAACGTCCAAACTGCTAATGCATGATTAGACCCACATTAACCATTTCAAAAATGTCCATCCAAATTCTTTGTCTATAAAAAATTTAACATCATTCTATAGTTTTGTGTTTGCATCCTGGAAGTGTCCACAGGTTACAGCAGTGAGTAAATATCTCCATGGAAAACGGTTCGTGAGAAAAGTGTATTACAAAACGACTGGCCACTGTTGAAAAAAAAATACTGCAAGAGTGTTGTCTAGAGCCTTGCAGCGCAATAAAAGTCGTGTTTCCTAGCCTGCATGCACGTGCATTTTTTAGTCGTGCCTAAATTTAAACTGACATCCTTTTATATTTGCATACGTCGATCCGCATTACAATTCCCTGGAAAAGATTTTGTTTAATGCGTGCTTTCCAATTCTTACTACATGAGCTAGAAAATTTTTGAAACAGAAGTTAATCCATAAACACCATAACATTTGTTTCACAGTACAATGACAAGACGTATCAGTGATGACAGAATGTAAATAAATAATAGAGCTGCTACTACTTGGCCCATCAGCTAATAGCGAAGGATACAAAAGCGGAAAGTGAACACCGATGCTATTTTCCCCGAACTGTCAAAATTTTTGCCATCAATGCTGAGGCAGATTATACGAGGAGTGCAGCATGAGAGTCGAGGTTTTCCAGACGCCGAGGAGACAAGAAAGTACGTGTTTATAAACTGTAAGAGGCACCACTGGGGAATAACAGGAGGCAAAATCGGGAAAATTCCCCTGCCAAGAGTTTACCTTAAAAAGTAATTTTTATCATAACTGATCTAACTTCGAAAAAAAAATTTAAAGAATACAAATGAGTTCTTGCAAGATTATACATACAAATAAGCTTTATTTTTCACGTAAATAGATAGTAATTATTTTTTTATTTCGCTGGCGAATTTTAAGATCGTATTAATAGCCGTTTCTCAGATCTCGTCTTGAGATAGTATCAGGTAATACAATATTGAGATGGGTTTCTTGTCTTGAGACTCACGCAAATCAATAGTCAGTTCTCGAATCGTACATAAGTTTCAAGTTTTTCTTTTCAGGTGATATTAGATTGTCAGATACGTTTTTTTTATATAGCCTCACAAAGGGCCCTTCGAAGCAGAAGTTGAGGAATTTTTTGCTGTCGATGCACGTTTGTCTGCAGCTACACTCGACTGTTTATTTTACTTAGTTATATTTTTTCTCGTTTCATTCGCCGAAACGCATTTCATGAAAATTAAAAAGTACACATGGTTGAAGAAACATCAACAATTTTACCTGTAAAATACAAAGACATAATTGAAAGTAATGTAAGGTTGACGCTCCCCGCGTCCATGCATTTTTGGCCGTCAGAACACACGCGCTAGCGAAGCCTGCCGGCGGTCAACACCAATAAATATTAAGGGTGGCGGACGCGTCCAAAAAAGGATCCCGTGCCTCACAGCTGCAAAGACGGGCCACCCAAGTTTTCTGCACGTGCAGACGGCATCCGGAGGCAACGGAAAGCACCAGGGCGCGAACACAGCTGCACTGGGCAGCTGCCCCAAGATACGCCGAGGTCCCACGACCCCGGGCTTCGCCGCAATAAACCAAGAAAAGCTTTTAGCGGGTGTACGAGAAGAATAGCAGCATATCCGGGGACAAGGGATGGACCAGT